>KL566749.1:0-21440 GCA_000715275.1 Gyrodactylus salaris
GTAAATAAGCTTTATTTTCGCCGATTCTCATCAGACTCTTACATCGGCTAACATTATATAGTCATTACAATTTGTACTTCGGACCAATAATTGTAGGGTGCAATGATGGATCGAGCTTATTTGCTGGTATGGTGCGGTTGTTCGTCCTTCCTTCGTTCGATTGTAGTATGGGGGCTTCTTTAATTATGCATAGCATATTTAATCGTTTCGCACTAATTTCTCACATCCATTACGGAAAATTTCGTTGTTTTCAAAAGAAAATACAAAAGTAACATCAGTTTACTTTCAAGTAGTATGTTAACAATATAAACTGATTAAGTTCATTGGCATTTTTCTTCAATATAAAATTGCAAAACGAAAATACACACACACCTCTCTAATACGAGTATCATAGGATTCGTTGTACATTTGCACACATATATTGTTATATCGTATAGGTATCGCATCAGTCTCGTTCATCTTGTAAGATATTTTGAAGAATCTCTAAAAAAGGAACAAAGTTTTTTGATATAAACGATCTGTCGGTTCAAAGATGCCAGCATATGGTCCTCGTACATGATATTGCTCAATTCATAACGGTTAGACTGAACTTGTGAGGAGGAATCGAATGTCTCGTTGATGATTGAACACAGGAGACCAGCGCGACTTGTGATTTGCACAATTTACGGAGAAAATACAATTCTGTATTGATAGTTTTTGTTTCATTTTCTTCTTCAATAAGCGAAATTTTATTTATTTGAGTAGATAAATCCTGAAATGACTCTGTACGACACTTAGCAACTTTTGATCAATAAATCAGAACTAAACTAGGTTTCGAGAAAGAAACTTTGTCAACAACAAATACAAAGCGTTCCAGTCTTTTCGGTTCTGTAATTTTTACCAAATATTTTTGGTGCCTTTATAATCCCAATACGAATTTTATAATTTCTTTTATTTATCAGTGTATTTTTCTTGACAAAGAAAAACTACAAATTCATTACAAATCAAATTGAAAAAATAATTTTCAATGAATTCATAAAATAGTTGATTTTTTTAAATTTTGAACTTGAAAAAATTTCACACTGAACAGAAAAAACTTTACTTTCAAATAATAGTTTATTTGTAAAACTTGGTTTACTCAATTAGATAGTTTTAGTGTCAGCTCATACATCCTGAGTGGTTACTAAACTATAGAATATGTGGGCTAGTGATTTTCCACAAATCTTTGTACCCAAATGTTAGACAATTGCCTAATCAATCATCCAAGGATGAAATCTATAGCACACACAATAAATGCAGATCAATACTTCTCTCAGTGTCGTATTATCCTCTTTTACTCTAAAATAAATTCGCATTATAAATGGTACAAACACTAGAACTCTGGAATGAGTGCGAAGTTCAATGCCAATTTGAAAAATCGAATTTTGTTTTTGAAAAACGTCTTTTGAATCTGCCACAATAACTAATCTGAAACAAAATTTAAAGCTCTATTATGCTTGGCCTAGGAAGGTTAAAGATATATTATAAAACCTCGAAGAGTATGAACTTTTCTGCAACCTAGTGTGTACTATTTCATTCTCAATAATGACTCTTCTGGTTGCTACAACAACTCTCCGCGAATCATACGGATCAAGAAGCATGGATAATTTATAATTTGTTTATCTTTTGTACAACCAATTACAATCTTCTATGAGAAAATTGTTTAAATCATAAAAAGCCATAATTTGGGGTTCTCTTTATATTCGAGAAATTCAGATCTCTTATCCAAGACTAAACTGTTCGAAATTCGAGGCATGTGACAATGATATTTTACAGATGTGAAAAACGATCAATTCGTGAATTTGCGTGTAGAATTTGGTTTGTTCACAAAAATGCAAAGAAAATATTAGCTTGTATGAAATTTGGGTTTGACAACCAACCTCTTCAAAAAATCACATTTCTTAACATTCAAGCTGCCTTTTGTAATCTTCAATCAATGATCCCAACATATCCCTTGAACTGCGTGACTCTCAGGGTTTGGTGAGCTTCCAAGTCAACGTTTTGAGCAAACCTTTAATCCAGCCTAAATTATTATTAAAAAATCAATTCTCTTACATGCTGTCTGCATTTCCCTGATCAACTTAATATCTGGATAAAGTCTCTGCATAATTTATAACTTCAGCGAGCTATCCACACAGAAAAAATAAGAATTAATATTATAGACATGTAGTAATTAATAAAACACAGTTGATTGCAACAAGAGAAAATTGTAATCAAAAAAAAATCCTAATTAATATCAACCACGCAAATACCATTGATCAATTCTAAAATGTATTTCTTAACAAATTCTATCAACCAGACAATTTTTCGTATACGATTTCAAAAAAGAGTAATTCGATATTTGAGTTATTAGATTAGAATTACAACAATAACAAAAAAAATTTGTTGTTTAAATTTGTAGATATGATTTAAGCGCTTGAATTGAAATCACTCTCAAATTTCGAAATGTACTAAGATATGTAAAGCATTATTATTTCATCTGAAGAAGACAATTGGATATGTCTGGTACACAGTATTGCGTCGAACAAAAAAGAGCTGACCACAGAAATATGAGAAAATCGATACTTTTTATTGACACTTACTAAAGAGGAGATGATTCTTGAATAATAAATTCTATAACCACATCAAAAGTAGATTATCGTCACACTGACACACACAAACGCTCTTTCAAATAACTTTACAAAGGATAGTACAATTAACTGCATTTTTGTTTGGGACTGTACCAACATTTGATAGTTTATCTCGTATATATATATATATATTTTTTTTTTGATAGAAAAGAATTCTTGTGTTAAGAATTCCCTCGATGATCGGGCGTCATAGACTCGTGTCTGAAGGGAACATTTAATTAATCCTCAATCGCATTACAGCGTTGTGGAGTGGTTTGTTCATTCGTGCAAGAGTAGATCTGATGTAAATTAATTCGATAAGACAATGCCTGCTTGATTTCTTTTAATTACACTTGAGGACGCATTCAAGTGGAAATATCGAATTGTGAATGAATGATAGTAAAATATCGAGGCTACATCGTAAAGATACGAGAGTTAGATTATCTTACTATCGTATCGAGAGATTTAACATACGACACACAAGATGGATGCACTCTCTGCAAAAAATGGAATAAACTCTGTCTATTCGAGTGCTTCATTGCATCATACTCCTTTCTTAGAGAGTATAATGAGTTGTTACTCTCAGTTATTCAAAAGCAATGTCTACTTTCAAGTAGTTGATATTCTTTAGCGTGTCTATATATCTAAAAGTCTGTGATTTAGACGTTGAACAGATTTATACGTTTTTCTCTGATTCTATTCGAAATTTAAATGTCAAACTGATTCGTTAGACAATAAAACACAATAGATGCATTTTGATCTAAAGTCTACCCACTATGTGGTCAATAGTTGGTTTCGGATCTTCGTTTTCCCAATGGCTATATTACTGTTCTAATCACCGAGGCAACACAAATTTTACTGTTATTGTAACTATGATATCAATAAACATAAAATATCATGCAATTGTGTATTCTTAGAAAGAAAATTGTTTATTACCCATGTCCTTTGCTAATTATGAAAGGAAAGAATACATTTTCTAAAATTATTAAAAATTTGTTTGACTAAACAAAAAATATTTTAGCGCCTGAATTGAATTTTTTATAATTCATCGTAAACCGCCTAAGATGTAGATCTTAGTAATTAATTATGGCTTAAAAAACAAAGATAACATCCAAGGGCATATTAATTTGCAAATTAAGGCAAATTTTAAAATTTATTTTTAATCTTGTTTTACTGGTCCCAATTATTTTAAGTGCATAAATTGAAATTTTGTGGCTCATTTTTAATTAAAATCGTAGACGTTTTTTCAATAATTAATCATCAGAAATAAACAGAAATGTCATTTCTATTATAGTCATTTATAATTTAGGTTCCTAACCAATTCCTTCATAAAGATGCATAATTTTGACTTGTGAAGAGGTATAAATGGTGCGCTGTTGTAGTTTCTTTTACACTCCTCTATTACAAAGAAGCAATATTGTTCTTTTCTCTACATTACAATGGAATCTATTAACAATAATTCCCAAGCAGAGAGAAAAATCCATACTCATCTCTTGGATAATAAGGCTACAATAAAAGGCATATACTTTAACGTCTGAGTTAGAATATGTCTCTCCTGATAACTCTCACGAAAGTAATCTAAATAAAAAATGTAAAGAAACGAATTGTTTCAAACAATATTTCAAGGTTTCTGAACAAAAATTTTTAATTTCAGCGCCAGATTTTTTAAACAAAATTTAGTCTTTTCTTGTTTTACTTACTTCATTATTACTAAAAAAAATTGGACAGCTCTTGGGAAAATTCAACAAATGAAAACGCTCCCCACATAGTGATGAGTCATGTAAGTGTAAACATTTTTTCATTTTCAACGCTAGGTCATGTTAGGAATAAATTACGATATCGATCTGAGCATCTTAGGGCATTGAATAAATTATCCTCTAAGAATATTCGCTCTACAAGCTTCTTCCAAGTGAATCGCGAGTTACGATGTCAAATCAACACAGTCTTCCAGATGATACATTTTGGAGGTCTTGGTAAAGATTTGAAGGTGGAAGTAAAAGCAAACAATAGTTTTTATTTCATCTATACTTGTAAGTAGTGGTTAACGGAATGATAAGTACAATAAATTTATATTAAGCCTTCTTGATGGATAAATCATCTTTCATAATTTTAAAACTGAATAATGATATGTTTCTATTCGTGCGTTTCTTTTCAATACAGTTTATCGGATACAATTCTTAGGCAATTTGGGAGATAATTCATGAAATACTACTCGTCACTTATTACAAGTAGCACAGATGACATTCTCCTCTTTGATAGTGAAGCCCTTGCCAACGAGATTCTCCTGGCACTTTGAGCAGCAGAAGCAGTCCGAGTGCCAGTTCTTACTCTCAAAGGTGATGAACTTTGTGCCTCCCAGACCTGTAATTGGCTTCTTGCAAATCTCACACTTTTGTGCAAAGACCTCAGAGTAACAATCGATGCAGTACATCTTCTCCTCCTTCATTGTGAACTTGCTGCCGGCCAGTTGGTTGGAGCACTTTTCACATAGGAAGCACTCCTTGTGATACGTTTCTCCCTTGTATGTGATTCCACTCTCCTTTATCGGCTTAGTGCATTTGTGGCACTTTTTCGAATACAACTCATCGAAACACTTCACGCAGACGATTTTGTCGTCTTTCGGCACGAAGGATTGCGCACCAATCGGTTCCTTGCAGTCGCCACAAGTGAAGCATTCGTTGTGGAACATTTGGCCCTTATACTCGTACTTCTTCTGGCCGGCCTTGAAGAGTCCCTGGCACTTGTCGCATCTTTTGCCGAACAACTCTTCATGACAATCTTGACAATAGAGCTTGTCGTCTTTCATCAGGAAGGACTTTTCCACCAAGGAGCCCTGGCATTTGTAGCAGGTGAAGCAATTGTCGTGCCAGTGCATATCTTTGAAGGCGAGGTCCTTGGAGTCTGCGTTGATCTTTTCAGTGCATTTAAAGCAGGAATTCGTATAATTCTCCTCATAACAAGGGACACAATAGGGACTCTCTTCATACTCAATGTACTTCTTACCGGCTAGGGAATTTTTACACTTGTTACAGCTCTTAATGTCGCTCATATCTAATGTTCTTCAAGGCTCCTTTAGGAATGAAATGAATATATTTATTTTGCAACAAAATCGGATTCGTTAAAAGGTTTAACATGTGATAAGAATGATTGGTTTAGTCCAGTAAGGATGGGATAGATATAGGAACGAGGGTTGATAAATAATTCACTAGGAAATTAAAACGACTTCAAAAGGGAGTTTCATCAATTCGATCAATGGGATATATTAAAAATTCTCCTGTTGCTTTAACATTGGGAGTTTATGTGATAATGAATTGATCAGCATCTTATTTAGAACTTTGGGAGACTTTGGAGAAGAAGATTCTTGGTCAAATATATGATTTTTAGACTCTCAATGATAGACAGAGATAATCCAAAGATATCTCTCAGATCAAGACTCAATGAAGTTACAAAGTAATAGGAAGAGATGATTAACGAGAGAATTTAAACTTACATGAACTGAGAAATCCAAGAGTGTCGTCTAACGATCAATTTGATATTTGAATTCAAAATTTTGTGTGTTAAAAATTACTTTACGAAATTGAAATATTAGCTTTTGTTTATCTATTTCGTAATAGTATTGGATTAATTTTTACTACGAATACAAATTGCACAAAAATGATTTCACAAGAGATGGATGCAAAATCCAATTCTGCAGTCCAGATTCTACGATGTCCAGTATCAACGTGCAGTTTTCTCACAATGCTCCTCAACAAGTTGATAAATCATGCCAAGGCTGTCCATGAGGATTTGAATGGAATTAAAATTCTCACTTGCCACCTTTGCAAGACCATTTCAACTGATCAATCTATCATTCTTGAACATTACAAAATGTTCCACGACCTCGATGACGTGAGTCAACTAGTAATTATTATTTAATTTATCTCGATAGTGTAAATGAGCCTAACTCAGTTTAATTCTAATTCCATCTCAATTTCTTAGGATGTTACAATATCAGAAAAGTTCTACAGTTTCGACAACTTAGACCAAGACGATAAGAAGCTGGATAAGGATTCAGACTCTTCAGATGCCAATGCACAGTTCAATTGTACCAGCGGAAGCCGTCGTAGAAAAGCTGCTCACCCCGTGAGTCTCATTTCCCAATAAGATCATCATAATTACTCCTGAGAGTGAAATGGAGTCTGTCAAATGGACTGGCCCCTCTCTTTCAAAATTAATTCATCAGCATATTTAATGAGCTAGGGCCTGTTCAGTCATCTGCTCCCCTTTTTCTACATGGTGCTCCGATTACCTTAGGCCAATGCATCATTTCCCCATTTACATGTGCGTACGTGCACCTTCCAATGTCTGGTTTATTTCATTCCTCAGCACTCAGGTATTTGTTTATGCCCAAGAGCAGCACCTACGCACACACCTATCTCATTTACCCATCTCATTTTCTCTCCCTGGCCCCCTCTCAGTATTTTTATTTCCCATCCTAACTACACAAACAAAACCTCTCAGGGTTCCATGCATGGAGAGGAATATAAAGATAATAAATCTCTGAATCATAACCTCCTATAATGTGTAGAAGTAATTTCTCAACTCACTACCTCAAAGACAGACATAAACTACACAGCATGGGAAGGAACCCCTTGCTGACTCATGCATTTTTTGTGTGTAGACGACAGGCACTCAAATATTCTCTCATCACTTTTTTTTCAATGAATAGTTGTAAAACGAAAAGAGTCGTAGAAATCAATGCTCTTTTCTTTGAATGCATAATTTAAGCCTGCTCACAGAATATCTCAATAGATATATATTATCGTTACATGTAATAGAATGAGTTGAACTCAATGGTTTTATCTCGTCCTAATTTGAATAATTTCATCAATATGTCATGGTTAGAGAGATTTATTTATACAAATCCTACGACCTTCGAAAAAAAAACATTCGTATAAACATCAAGACTCAACAAGCTGTACAACTAATGTCTACTTTTGTTTACGGAAATGAACTACTATCGGATGCTACTGTTTTTTTACATGACTGCTCTTTTGAGAATATGTATAAACAAGCGGGGGTTTGACAGAGTGAACCTGTTTTTTCTTAAATTATTTTTTTTCACTCGCTATTTTTTTTCATTCCACGTCCTTTTGTAGTTGTTGTTTCTTTTACAACTAGAGCTGTCTCACATTAATGGTGCTAATCTTTTTTGCTATTCTAAAACAATTTCAATCTTTTTTTATTTTCGTAAAACTTGAAAGAAAAAACTCAAATCGATTTCTGCTTCGTCCGTAAAAACATTAAGAAATCTAGAACATTTCTGACAAGCGAGTAAAAATAACTTTGAATTTGGAGTTGAAACTAGAAAACCAATTTCACTTCACTTGAACAATTACTCACTTTTTTTTTTACTATTTTCGAGGAATAATTTTTACCAATGAAATTTGTAAAATATGAAATTCATTATTATTTCTTCTTCGAAATAATTTGCTCAGATCTCTGAATGAAATTGAGTAGGATAAGATCAATACTCAAGTTCCGGTTTCACATAAAAAGCATAAAGAATGATTAAATAATTGTCCTTTTCTCCCCCTCGAGGGATACCGCGTAAGATTCGAAACATGTTTTCGAGAGAGAAATAATGTTTCATTCAAAGTAAACCGAATCATGAGACATTAAAAGTTCACTCTGACCACGGTTTATTAATAGAGAGAGATCGCTCGCTAATCTAGAGCATTTGACCATGTAAATGAAAAACCTTCTCTATTCATTCGCTCTAAGCCACACCTTGTTATGCCATACTCTCTCGAATGCGCTCGTATAATGTGTGCATTGTGAAAATATTGAAAAATAAAAGTTTTTTCTTTCTTGATAATCACTCAACTTTTTATGCAATAAAAAAATCATTGAAAACACTCTCCAAAACGAAAAGATAGATAGTGACCAGTAAGGTTTCATTTTATAATTTTTAATTGGAGGTCATTCGAAAAGAAGAATGACTAAAACTCAACATGTTTTCTCTTGACTGAAAACTCGATTTAATTAAACGTCTTGGTGGAACCTAATTAAGAAAAGTCTTTGTCTCAACTGAGTAATTCCCAACATGGGCCTAGCATGGGTTTCTTAATTCTTTGTGTGAGATTCTCCTCAAAAAGTAATGGAAATTTGGGAAGGGATTCAGGAAACCTTGATTGATTTTCTTAGCACCACCCACGCAAATCATCATTCATCATTTTCTCTCTCTCGTTTGGGAGAAGAGAGTGGAACTCTCTCTTACGCACGCACCTTTTTAGAGCTGCATATTATGTACTCCTTCTCTGTCTCTGCTCCCGAGGAGAAAAATTGCACATGAAATGTGTACTACACTACACATTTCATTCACATATTTTCTGGGACTCTTTCTCTTACAAACCAACAAACACACACAGCTTTAAAAGTGTACTAAAAAGTAGAGGCATCGATCAATCTCGACGTGTGTGTGTGTGCATGCGAGTGTATGTGTGCGCTTTCTCTTAATGAAGGGAATGCATTATCCCACATTCAATACAAGACTCTGCAATCTAAATACATTTTGTACACACACATTTGAAGTTCATCTCTCGGTGCCCAGTTATTTTGTGTAGTTACTAAACCCTGCTCCTGTGTATTGAGAGGAGAGAAATCTTTTTGTAGAGTTTATGTGCTCCTAATGGGAATTGGGAATGCCTTCAATCAAGTATCGATTTAAATGTCTCTCTCCAAACACACTTCATTTGATTTCACCTCACTACCCCTTCTCCTCTCTAAGTGCAGTGGGAAGAGAGGATGGAGGAGGAGGGTGGTGGTAGCAGGGGGCACATTTATTGAGTGCGTAGGTGCCTCATGTGTGTTTTTCATCTTCTCTCTCGTTCAAGACTTGTAGAGAACAAATTTTCCAATTTTGTTGAGTAATAAGAAACGTTTTAAAAGAAAATAAATTAACACCTCCTTTTCAATACCCTAGGGAAGAATCAGCATCAAAAAGGAGGCTGACGATGGCCACGAGTCGAGTGGGGAGCCATGTGAGAAGAAGCCGTACACCTTGAGCCCGAAGCAGGAAGGTTTGTTTTGAAATGACTCGAAATAAATTTCCCAAAATTTATCATCTCTTGAAATAGATTTGAACTCAAATGGAGGTTCAATAGACGCTGCGAGTACTTTAATGGCGACGCAATTGTTGCTGAGAAATCAACAACAACAAATCGCCAACACTCTCATGGCCTTACAACAGACGCAGCAGAACCTATTCAATAATGGAACGCAAAATGGTCAGCATGGCAAGGGAAATCAGATCAATTTGAACTCTCTGATCAATTCCCTGACTAATGGTAGGTACCACAGAGAATATCTTTATATTAAAAATAATGTTGCTCGTTAGTAGTACGGTCATTAAATTTTATTATGATACTTATGAGTAGAACATTGAGAAATTATCAACATCTTGATAAAATTAATACTTTTCCTCTTCAGTTAACAACTTCCAACAGAATTGTCCGGCCCTAATGACCAGTCCGCTGCCGGAGCAGATGTCCCAGCTGGGTCAGTCGAAGGAATCCGACCAGGCCCTTGACATGAGTGTTCGTTCAGCCGACAACAAGGAGAACACTGGCCAACTCCTTGGCCAGCAGCCACAACAACCGCAGCAAAAGATATCCATCCTACCCCAGAACTCCAACGGCTCCAGCGGCCAGCAGCAAATCGTCAGTCTAGCCCAGTTGCAGCAGCTCCTACAGCAAAAGTCCTTCGAAAACCAACCGGTCATCACCACCTCGTCGTTCCTCAACCCTAATATGAACCAGCAGGGCCTCGTCTCTGCGGCGCTGTTGCAAAACTTCATTCAGACCTCTAATGGCAACGGCATGAACAAGGCCACGCTGACCTCTATCCCGTCCGGGGAGGTAATCTCTCTAGGGCCGTTGTGGGGTCAGTCGAACATTTCCTCCATGCTGTCCAACGGCTCTAATTTGATACCGTACTTGGGCAACACAACATCCAGCCAGGCTAACAACGGCCAACAGCACGCTGATGATGTCAAGAAGATGAATTCTAATGCTCAACTTGGCCTCCAGATGGTGAGTAACTCAGACAGTCGCATTCTCGATCTGAAATGTGAAGAATCATAATTTTTAAAGTTAAGTATCTAAAATTGATATTTTCTAGAAAAAACTTACAAACGGCAACAACGCAGTCATCAACCTACTGGACCCCCGCGGGACCATCCAGCTCCAGATGAATAATCAGAATATCAACTCACAAATGCTCAAGTCCCTCAGCAACAGCAACCTCCTCACAGCAGGCCTTCTCTCGTCGAATAACAACTCGGAATTTATCCACAAGAAGCAAATAGAGCCGATCGTCAAGGTGAAATCAGCCAACAAGTCATCGGGTAAGAGGAACGAATCGGACCTCACTGACGGAGAGGGCCTCAAGTCGGAGGGGGGCAGTAACACGAGCCTCGAGTTGCCACCGATCAACCAGGGCGGCGGCAGTAAGCCGCATAGACAAAACTTCACGCCAACTCAAAATAGGGTCCTGGCCCAATGGTACTCGACGCATCAAACGAAGCCCTATCCGTCGACGGACGATACAAAGATGTTGGCCCAAAAGACCGGCTTGAACTACTCACAGGTAGGTTGGACGTTGAATTGATTATTAGGGCGGCCAAATAAGCCGCCAGATTGATTCTTAAATAGGCAGTCAAGATGAAAATAAGTGGCAAGAAAGGCATTTATATAAAAAATGTGAATAAATGCCTTAATTCTAATGAATTATCTTTAATCAAATTTCCAAGAACATTGTAACCAGTCATTTTACGTGATGAGAATATTTTTATCAGCAAAAAGCTTTCTAACAGGCTTTAGAATCTTTTAATAAAATGCCTATCTAGCCTGACAATGAGACTATCAATGAGAAATCAATTATATAAGCCTTTGTTTTTTTAATTAAAAAATTATCAAAATAAAATTTTTCAGGTGAAAAAATGGTTCGCAAATAAGAGAGCCCGTACGATAAACCCACTTCCAATGAACAAATCCCCCACAGGCAACATGCTCAACGATTCCTCGCGCGACGATTTAATGCAGTCATCAGACTATCCCGGAGAAGACAACGTTTCCAGAGTCTCTTCCGAAGGTCACCAGACGGAAGAAGACGAACTGGAGGAAATGAAGAGATCCGACGACTGCTCCCTCAGATTCGACATGGCAGAAGGCACGCCGAGTATGGCGCTCAAGAAGCCGCTGACGATAATCGCCCCGAGGCCGCCGTTGGCCATTCCCACCTCCTCAGCCTCCCCGCCGATAATCACGACCACCTCCCCCGTCCTCACCGGCACTCCGCTGGCCAGCAATAACGGCACCAACCGCTGGACGCGCCATGAGACGCCAGCCGATCGGGCCGCGAGGATCAAGCAGGAGAATGAATGCGTCATCGCCATCATTAACGAGGCGAAACGCGAGAGTGAAGAGAAGAAACGCCAAGATGAAAGCGTCAAGAGGATGGCCAAGAAGACGGCCAAATCCGACAATGAAGACGAAATGAGCGACTCCCCACCCACTCTGCAGGTCGAGCTGAACGGCGCTGAGGAGATTCTCTCGAATAATATTTGAGAAATGCCTGACTCCCCAATTTTTTACATTTATTTAACAACAGAGCCTTAACAATTTGTGATAAACCGGCCTCATCCGGAATGAATACATTTGTAAACAAAATCGAAACCCTTTAAATGCATTTAAGAAGAGTAGACCATTTCACTTTTCCTCTAGTCACCCTACTCCCGCCCATTTAATAACGACGATCAATGACAGTTGAGACAGATTCAATATGCCAAAAAAAAAATTTTTTTTTTCATAAACCACCCGTACCTTTTTTGATAAAAAGTAAAAATCCAATTCAATTAACATTATCAAATTAGTTTTTATTGTAATCATTTGAAATATAATTTTTTTCTTTTCACTTTTACGATTTTGTCACATTGTTACTCGTGAGTAGATACATCAAGTTAATACTTCTCATCATTATTTAAACAAATTCCATGTCGAATCAAGTACTTAATCCACCTTAATCTTCGAGAGAGGATGCTTTCAAAAGGCAGTATAATCCCACAAAAAGTGCCAAATATAATATAGCCTCGAAGATAACTCTCGATCGGGAATCCCAAGATAAGAGATTGACGACCAATTGAAAGAAATCTTATATCAGGATGTTTGGAGAATCATCTAAGGAGCTCAGATGTTGAATTTACTCTTCTTTCAGGCACGTCAATAGACTCGATTGTTCGAGAAACAACAGGAATGTTCATTTTTGTACAGAATTATAACATGTGATGAGAAATGGATACCTTTAACGAAAAAGATTCTGAGCCGCCTCTTTCTGCTCCTAAGCAATAAACATACCAAAAGAAGGTCTTGCTGTGTGTCCGGTTGGACCTGAAAAGCCCAAGAGGGTAACAAGAAATTCAAAGATTTACGGCTATGGCGAATTGAGGTAAAATAAAATTTCCCCAATACATGTATCTTTGATGACTCGAAAAAAAATCTGGATTGAAATGGGAAACAATGGACCGTCCACCGTATTCCCCAGACATTGGTCCATCAGATTACTACCTTTTTCAAGACCTTCAAAATCATTTAGGCGTTAAATCTTCAAGCCCCAAACAAAGTTCAATTTTGGGTTGAGGAGCATTTTGTCTCTAAAGCCGACGAATTTTGGTAAAAAAGCATTCTTATGGTAATCATTTTTATTAAGAATTTTACACGACGAATTTTCATCGAAAATACGTACTTAAAAAACAACCTAATATTTACATACCAGTAGTCACTAAGAAATAAATAAACTATTTTTAAAGTAGTGCTTAAAAAGCGCATTTTTTTAATAATCAAAGAATTTTTTTTATTCAATCAAAAAACCTCAAACATTTCATACGATTGACAATATTCAAAGACTGCCTTATTGTCGGCCTATCAATCATTCGGCCATCGAGCTTGAAAGATTCCACGTTGATCAAGTCATCCGGTGAAGCGGTCAATTCTTCACACTTTTTGAGAATCCTTTCAGCCTCTTCAAGTTGTTCCTTACCCGGTAGATAGGCGGTGTTCACAGCCTCGAGTTGCTTCGGATGGATACACTGACGGCCGAGGAAGCCAAGATTGTAGCTATTCTCTGAGGTGGCTTTGATATTTTCCAAATCTAAATAAAAGGATTTAGTCCTAGTGTGTGACTGGCTCAATTCGACGAATAGAAATGCAGTTGTGTTTGTGTATCCATCTTGTCAGGGAAATACTCACTGTTAAAGTCTATTTCGACCATGTCTATCGGAGCAATGCCACGGGATTTGCATTGTAGGAGGAACATGTTTCTGGCGAATTCAACCTCCCTGGAATCCGCACTCCTTCGAATCCCCAGCGAAGAGCAATAGTCATCCGATCCGAAGATCATGGCCTTCAGCGGGAGGTTGTTGGCCAGGGTTTGCTTCATCAAGTCGTTCATGCTCGTGAGACCTAATGGGGATTCGATCATGCCGATAAGACGCTTCGTGATCGATCCTGTGTAGGCATAGAGCTGTGTGAAATAGGCGAAAATGTAAAAAAAGTCTTTGCTACTTCTAAGTAGTCTTTAAGAATCAAAAATATCTTACGCGTTGTATATTTTCAAATGATTCTATTTTGGGTAGGCAGATGAAATCGAAAGATTCCCTTCCATCCTTGGACTCTCTCTTGAGAATATCGATGAGCATGTTTATATCGTGGGCATGTTGGTCTGAGGTGTTGTCGTTGATGCGGATACCAATGGATTTGGAGAGGTCTGTTCGAAAGTGTTCGAAAAGACCGCTTTCCAGGGACTCTTGGATGACCCTACGAGCCTCTGGCTAGGTTAAAAGTACCGTTCTGTATTTTTTTATTAGATTTAATTCAAATCAATCTCTTTCTCTACCTTGTTACCGCCACCGGTTCCATCTTCAAGATCGAGGAGAATGACGTCAGGGACCTGAAACTTTAGATATTGCTCATCTCTGCCATCATGAGCTGCCTTTGCCTTGGCCACGACCTTGGTCATTTTATCCACTTTGTCCCCGGGGATGTACATCAGGGACCGCCAGAGGCTATTCTCCCTTGGAAGGACTTTCGACACGAACCTCCTCTGTGCAATCAGCTGAAATGGATGAATGTTTTATCACTCATTCAGACAGCCAATCATATCAATCCACGTGTGAGTACTCGGAGTGATCTCATTGGCTTAGAATTTAGTGAAGAAGAAAAGATGAATAATTTATTTATTAATAACAATGCATTTATTTGTGTATAATAAGACAATAGAGAGCAGCAACATAACCTATCTATCTATGAGAAATAACTGTTGTCGTGTTGCTGTACTTTTTTTCAATTTTGAAAGAAAAAAAGTTGATGAGTTGATTAGAGTCAAATAACGTCTCTCTCTGTTCTTCATGTGTTTGCGTATTCAAACAAATAACTCCAATCTCCTTTCAAATCAATATTAAAAAAAAGGAGTAAAAATATCTATATTTCTTCCAAGGGCATCTGTCTTACTAAAGAGTTTCATAGAGAGTATGGTGGCCGAGAGAGAAAAAGATGTTTAGAAGAGGCGTGGTAGAAAAAAATTCGACAACAGACTTGGTGCTAGAAGGTCTATGAATTTGATCCGAATATCTCAAAGAGACGATCACAGCTGGGGACTGAAACGCGGAGGGCCTTGTTGTATTCCTCGTCACTGCCGTAGTAGCGGGCGCGGTAGAGAAGGTTCTCCTCTAAAATAATTATTTTCGTTTCATTTATTTCCCAAAAAACATAATTTACGAAAGAAATACGAACATTTTCAATAAAACCCAATTTTGAATTTGGAACGTGTATCAACTTGATGCTATTCCTCAGATCAACAGAATCATCAATAAAAGGCTTTCATTTGACGATAATTGTTGTATAAAAAAAGAGGGGTCTCTACTTGGAAGAGATGAAAATGGATTATCGATTTTTATGAATCGGTTCAAGATTAGATTCTACGTTTATGGAGAATGAATTATGATACAAAATACCAATGTTGATGGCATGAATGAATTAATACATGTGAATTAGAAGGATTCTAAATAAATATCTCGGACTTTTGGATTTTTTAAATGAAGAAATTGACGGAAAAAATCTGGGCGAGGAATTTTCTAAATCGTGAAATGCTTTCATCCTGAGTTTTTAGAATTTACCAAAATTGAGCTAATATATGTGATAGCACCGGCTTCATCTTTAATATGAGTGATAGCATACAAAAATCCTCTTCAATTCTATATTGTAGAATTAATTTTGTTACTTTCTTGCGATGCAAATTTTGATCAAATGAACAAAAATCGTTAATTCTAATTTGAGATGACAGTTTCTCTCTGGATTACTGGACATTGAGTCACATTCCTCTGCTAGTGGGTTAGAGAGACCCAGAAAAGTACCCGGATGGTAAATTTACTATGGAAATATTCAGTTGGAGCCGAAGTAGACTGATGGCATGTTTAAGGTTTTGATGAGAAGAATATGGAAAAAGATTTGAACTTGAAAATTTAAACAAAAATTTCACAAAATCCACGTAAATGAGAGAAACTAAGTTGAAAATGTTTTGTAGAGTAATACAACAAAGAGAATATAAACTTTTTTTGCTGATTGAAAAAACGATTTTAATAAAATTGCTGATTTGGGAACAAAATCTCAATTTTTTAAACTAAAGCTTTTTGTATCTAGAGAACGATGGGGAAGGAAACATGACGTTTTAGCATGCTGACTATCGATTAGAGGTGCAAGACTCACTGTATTCTTTCTCACGATAACATCGATAGCGAAGGCTGGTCTGGACCTCCTCTTCCACCTGGGAGTCTACAAGGTGAATGCTTGTGGCCTGCTCTGTCTTGAAGGAGCTCTTGACGTAGTACGGTATGTTGCGGGTGTGCGTGAAGCGTTCGACAAAGAACTTGTTCGACTTCTGCAGACTGTAGACAGGATCCTTGACCATGACGCTACTAAAAAATGAGAGGACAAAGAGAATCAGCAGAGGCAATAATTGGATATAGATGAAGTAGTTGTCCTCTCTACGCTCGGTCTGGTCCCGGCTCTCGGTGTGCACGCGGTGGGTGCGACTTTGATGGGCCTGCTGGCGGTTGGGGCCGAATTGGGAGAAGGGGAAGCCGCTGTTGAAGAAAATATTGAAAACATCTGAATCGAAGCCTTGGTGAAAGGTCTCGTGAAAGTGGGAGCCGCGGTGGTGGTGGAATGTGGGAGCTACTTCGTCCGTGGTGCCCGTTTCGTCGTAGCGTCGGCGCTTCTCGCCATCAGAGAGAGTGTCAAAGGCCTTGCCAATCTTTTTGAAAGCGTCTGTAGCACCTATAGGTAGAGAAAATGGTTTTATCCTCGTGCTAAAACTTCTGTTATAAAAATTAATTATTATAGAAAATGTGTCTTTAATCAGATTGAGTTCTCTTCCATAGATTGAAAAAACCATGCTTTTATTTACAAAGATATTGAACGGAAATTGAAATAAGAATTCTTACCAGGAGCTTGATTCTTGTCTGGGTGGAACTTGAGCGCGAGTGAGCGGTAGGCTTTTTTAATTTCAACATCTGAGCACTCTTTGGACACGCCCAAAACATCGTAGAGGTCCTTGTGAGAGAGAATCTTCTTCACAGCAACCAGTTGGTCCTTGGTAAAGGGCTTAGCTGCATGACTTGAACTATTTCTGCGCCTTCTATGAGTCGTAGAAGAATTATCATTGGTTTGATCAGTTGAATTTCTTCGATTATTTGGTGTTGACTCTTGGCCGGAGGGTTGATTGAAGAGGCTTTCAAAACCTAAGATGAGGAAGGAATAAATAATTTGAATAATATTGTCAATGAATTAGCATATCGAAGAGAAATTAGCATGAAGTTATTTTATAGATTCACACTTAACTCACCAACTAAGCTAATCTTTGGGTAGAGTTTCTTGGCCTTGTTAATAAACCTTAAGGCTTCTCCTTTATTCCCGGTATTGTAATGGACTCTAGCCAATTTTATACAATGATCCGCTTCATCCTTATTGGCATCCATATTAAAGTTTGAAAAGTTGACGCAAATGTTTAAAATTTCCACTGATCTCAATTTTGATTTCAAGTGTTTCAACAAGGTGACCACTCGAAAGTCTTAAGAATGACTGTAATCACGTTTTTCCTTATCTTCCTACATTTACTCGCAAGTAACAATATAGAAACTCTTGTATTGACAAAGGAGTGGCAAATTGTGGAAAATGGTACTGCTATTCCCCCAGGAGCTCACGCGAGATTGAATATTCAGACCGGGCTAGTTGAAGCTAAACTAAACGAAGATTCGCATACAAATTACCCAGCTGTTCTCGTAGAAGAGGAGAATGTCTCCAAACCACATGAAAATGTCACCAAGCCGCAAAAATATCTCACTGACAACATGAAGCTTATTAACGAATTATCACAAAAACTCGTCACAGAAACAGACACTTTCAAGTTGAGAAACGCCATTTCAGATTTGGATTTCTCTCTGAGAATCATAGAGAATGGCCAGTATTTTGTGGAGGACCCTTCTCGACTGCTTATTCTCAAGGACTTACTATTGAAGCACAAAGATTCCGATTTATCCATTTTGATCCTGAGGATGATTTCCGCCATGGCTCAGGGCAACAAAAAGGTTCAAAGCATTCTCATTGCTTCTGACATTTTCGAATATCTCATCTCGAAGGTCGATGTGAAAATGAAGAACTTATTCATCAGTTCTACCATTTCGTGTATTGGCGCGATTACTAGGAATTTCCCCATTGGCCAAATACATTTCATCGAGAGTAGGAATGGATGTGAATTTGTTGATAGACTCCTCAAAACTTCAGACTTGAGCTTGTTGAAGAAACTATTCTCCCTACTTTCTGATATAATCAATGAAAACGTGAGTCATCTTTTATCTTTTCTTATTTAGATCAAAAAAATATTTTCAGGAAATTCCGGAAGAAAATATGAAGTAATTTTTCATTATTAATTTTCTATTAGAAAGCTCAAAGAAAGCATTAATCAGACGAATATTTGTAAAGCTCTAGAAGGTACCATGTTGAAGCACGTCACAGGGATGGTGGAACAGAGTAAAACTGTGGAAATTGAAGAGTTTTTCGCGTCATCTAATGCCCTGATAACAACGTGTTTGGAAATTAAAAAATTTGATAAATTCTCATTGAACAGGATGAGAGAGTTGGTTGAACACTCTCTGTCGCTGCTGAGGACGCAGAATAATAGTGACTGGGATTTGAATGAAGATATAAAAAACCTGGAGAATATTCAAACAATTTTTATGAAGAGAATTAACGAAGAATTATAAAATATCTGAGGCGTACAAGGTGAACAGGCGTCTCTGCATTTCCTGATCGGTTATGTGATCTTTTTTCATGTTTTTACTCAAAAATCTAAACTTTAATATAAATAAATGTATGCAGAAAAATTTGAAGTCTTGTCGTAAAATTGCATATCCCTTTATGCATTGACAGTAGGGTGGATTGAGCATGCACAGGACATTCTTGTTGTAGTTATCGTGAATGTGGTAGATTATTGTGTTACTAGATTCGTGGCTGAATTCTGTTATATTGTATCGACCAATTTGAGTAAGGATTGATATTATTCTTCTCTCAAAAATAGTCCAAATTCTAAACAAATTAGAATGAAAACCTACAAATAGAAATTCCCTTTGAAGCTGTCTTCGTCATACACTAAATCATCTAGGAGCTTAGATTCCATTATGCTCAGACTCATAACAGTGCTCATAGATTTTAGTTTGAATTTAAAGATGCAACTCTTGACGTGACTTTAAACAAAGTTTACGTCCCCAATATTAGTATTTGTTACAATAGTAACAAATTTGAAATTGAGTGATTTTTATTTTCTCAGACCAATTCCTCACACCCTACCATGTCATCTTCACATCCAGGTAATTAATGTTAAAAATTATTTCCCAAGGCGTTCGCTGTGATTCTTGTAACAAATTAGGATTCAAAGCGTTTCGCTACAAGTGCCTCATGTGCAACGATTATGATTTATGCTCGAGTTGCTTCACACTGAAAAAGGAATCCGAATATCACCTTAGTTCACATCCAATGCAGGTCATTATCCTCCGAAATGACTATGAAATTTTCTTTAATGGAGAGGTTTGTTACGATATTTCTTTTTCAATTATCGATTTTTCTTCACCCACCGAAAAAACTCAATTCCTAGTGGTAGTTTATTAATTCGGTTTTTGTCTAGGACTCATTTCATAAATTGAGTTGTATCTAGCGCACTAATAATTTTTACCTGCAAAATTACCGCTTCACTCTTCACATGGATTAAAATTAATTTCACACTCAGAGAATTATAATATTTCATCTCTTACACAAAAATATGAAGAAAATAAAAAAAAGTGTATATTTTAGAAATTTTTAAAAAGTCAACATAATCTTTTCAGATTAATTGTTATTTTTGTGTAAAAGTGTTCTTTTTCGGATTCAAATTATACTAATAAAGATTTTTCACCAAGGCGTACAACCCAAAAGAGTTTTTCAGCTATACCTGTCCTTTCTGCGGCCTTTTCGGCTTTGACCAGGTCTCCCTTGCAGACCACGTCAGCTCCGAGCATGGCAAGGCAGACGGTAAAGACTGCCCCGACGTCCTTTGTCCAATCTGTTGCTCCCCAGTCTCCTCGGAGGCCAACGACCGCCACGTCGACTTCCTCGGCCATCTGAGGACATATCACCAGCTGAAGCCAAACTCGAAGAGGGGCAAACTGACCAGCGCCCAACTTGACCTCTCCACCGGCCACAGGGCCATCAAGAGGCACAACCAGTTCCTTCTTTCGGGGATCTTTGCGAATCCCATGCAGACCAACGAGGCCTCCATGGCCCAGTTATCTCCCAAAATCATCATCAGAGAGGTGATGCAACGCTTCCTGTTGGACTTTCGAGTGAATGATCCCCAGTCACCTTCCAGTCAGGAGGCTTCGGCCGGCGCTGAGTTGGATAAGATGATTGAAGATATTGGCCAAATTGCCATCCGTGATCAGAAGAAAAAAGAGAGACAGAATGTGAGATTTTAAAGATTATTTAGCAGAAACCATTGATAATTCTTTCAGTTGGGCATTTATTCTTTTAACGCTAAAAATAATTTCATGATAAACTCTTAAAAATCAAGTCTTGAAATCTGATAGCAAATGGCTACTTACGAGTAGGGCTACCGAAAGCACATTGATTTAAAAAATCTGGCATCCAATTTAAACAAAAAAAATTTGCACAATTTCTACTCTCTTGCACATTTTAAATTATGCTTAAAATTTATACCGATCAAAAATTTAAAGATGACTCTAATTTTTGAGATGTTTTGGAACCTGATTCATATTCTGTGTTTTCATTCAGAACAACTTGTTTCATTCGGAACATGTCTTGTTTAAAAAAGAGATTCATTGCACATTTGAATTGCGTGGTTTAGGTTCTTTTTCAAATCTTGAATACTGCTTTAATCCACTATTCCTTGATTTTGATAATCTGATCTTGATTCTAAATACAAATTTCCATTCCCCACAAGATATTCAAATAAATATTAAAGTTTTTTACTAACACATCTTGGTTTAATCTATCAGACGATTCAAGAATCTTCACTGAAGATGAATAATTTCTAATTGAGTGATTTTTAGAACAGAAAATGTTATAAAAAACCTATTCTTTAGAACACAAGGAATAGTATCATAACCGGTCGATTCCGGTCTCCTCCCTCCTTGAAACAAATTTACTTGGTAAATAGTTTCAAACCTTCCTC
>JJOG01001216.1:0-11904 GCA_000715275.1 Gyrodactylus salaris
ATTAGCCAGAATTTCGAAATCTGAATGGAGAATATTTTCCAAACAATCTGATTATCTTTAGGAGCGGAATAATTTGCTTGAACAGAATATATATCGATATTTCCATTAAGTAGCCTTTTATAAAGCGAGAAAATCGATGGCGGCCATTTTAATATATTTGGTATATGGATTTTTAACACATCAGACTTTCGACCATAGTAGATAGATTTAAAGCGCACGAAAGATAGAAATAGCCCTGGAATTAGTTCTTCATCATATAATTGAACAATCCAACGCGATTCCTCGTGATCTTATTTCAAAAAGCAGTGCCCTAGAGCTGGTGTTTAGATAATTTTGAAATTTTCATGGATGGCTGGAAAAAATTGTTGTACCAAAATATGTTTCATCGTTCCACTAATTCATTAGATATGTTTAAGAAGAGAAAAGACACTTGATGAGATAATTTTAATTCAAATTTACAAGAAAAATCCATTTAAATGTTATGGTTTAAAAGAAGAAAAGAATTATGAATAGAAACTTGTAAGTGGTGCATTGAATAGACGATAATTGTAATCAGTAATTTACTCTAATACTAGCGACCGTTCGATGAATTGGGTGCTGATCATTGATCTCAAAATATTCTTTATTCTTACATATGTTACAGATTGATTTGAAGCCTATCCACACGAGTGACTCATTCATTATTATTTGAACTTTGTAAACTAACCAGTGCGAAGACATCATTTGAAGACATTTTATTATCGAATTCATATTCAGCATTTTCTATATTTATCGAAACTGTAAGAGCTGGATCAACTAGCTGCAAAAAGCAGTGATCTAATGTACATGGTTAAGAATTGAGAAAACATACCTACTCTCATGGGTTCACGAGTGTTCTATCAGAAAGTTGAAAATACTACTAGAAAAATGCATCCATAAAACTCAAAAGTTATTACATTTTATAGACAAAGGAATGAGCTTTTGATTGGTGTAATTATCATCTCTAGTTATACAAGTATTCAAAGTTTTGCTATCAACAAAAATGACATTTTAATCATCTAAATTTTAATTTTCCAAAATCTTAAAACCGATGTAACTTCGATATTATGCATCCGAATTGAACCAAATATTTTTTGATTTAAAGATGGTTGTCCTAAAATTACTACGAAGTTGAAAATATTTCAAAATAATGCACTGTTGAAATATTTTTCTCAACTTTTAACCTAAGGAAATTTTCAAAAAATTCTTCAAGCAAATACTGTTCTCGAGTTTACCTCACTCATTATTCTGAAGTGAAAATTACAAAATTGTCAGTGTTTATATACCTGGGTGTACTCGGGTTAATAGATTAAATACTCACACCAAGAGGTCAGTCTGAAAGTTGGCCAAGTCCGATTTGCGATTCTCCATTCCACGACTGAAAATGTTGCCTTTGACTATCTCCAAAGAGGACCGATCCATTGAACTAGGTGGATTGACGAGAATGCAGTCAAAGAGATCGTTCCTATCCAAGCTGCTCACGCTAGTAACTTGGACAGTCTTGTAGTTTCTCAGGAAACCGTAAGAGTCGAGGACGCTTTCCACCTTTTCAATCTTTGACATTGTCTTTTCCACGCAGACAAGGCGTTCTAGGGAGAGAAATGTTGATAATAAAGATTTCTCAAGTAGCATGACATGTTTATTTAAAAAATAATAGTGAATATTAAATTTATTTCTCAAGTAATAGTAGATATTATATTTATTTCATTAATAATGGCCAATTATTCTGATGCATTACTCTCAAATTTAAACACGTTTTTCTGCTCTTTTTGAATGTCACAGTTGTTCATCTTAAGCCTCTCATCCTATTGGCTTCTTCCTTTTCTTTCTTTCTAGTTTAGGGCTTGCATAAATTTTACATATAGTACAATAGTACAGTATCATAGTATCGCATAAGCCCCTCGATCATGTATTGAAACATGTTTTAGAAAGCTTCTGATTGGTTCTTTGTAAGATCAAATTTTGAGAAAACCATGAATGAAGATTCTGTGAAAAAATCTGAGGAATTCAAATTTTTTTGTAAGAGTTATTAGCGGACAAAAATCAGAGATATATAAATGAGAATTAACACACTGTAATCTTGGGAAACTTGGAATGCGATTTAACCAATTCTATTGATAATATATACGATATTTTTTACTAGAATAATAGGAAATTGCTTATGTATTTCAAGAATAATAATGAAATTTAAAATTTATTTCAAAAATAATAGGTCCTAATTTCAACAAGATTTTAATTATTAAACGTCACGACGTGAAACTCCTTTATTTGCTAGACACGAGCTCTTCCAAACGATACCCTATTTTAAATAATTTATTTATGATCAATGATCAATAACCCTGTTTTTAGCCAAGGGTTTCTCTTGATAAAGTAGCGTTCAAGAGCTTAATCAAATTAGAAAAGAGTTTAATAACTGATTGCAACAAATTATTACTTCAGCTTCGCGACAAAGGACTAATATCATCCAATGTTTGAGAAATAGACAATTCAGAATTACCTGGCAAAAGTGTATTAAGTATCGCGAGACTATCATCCCCTGGAAATGCGGACATGTCCAACACGCAATCTCCCTCCTTTACATCCAGCAACAACACAGAGAGCATCGTCTTCATATTTATCTGGTAATGGTCGTAGATGTTATCGACTAATTTGGGTGATCCAAATCTAACCGGCTGCTGTCTGTAGGTCTGAGCAAAGATCTTCAAGGCTCTCATGTTGTCGAACAACTTCCAGCCAGAGGTTAGGTCGGACTTATCGAAGCCCGGAGATACCTGGACGGGTTGACTGGTCAGGCTATTTGAGCCGGAGAATTTGGTCAACGACGGCTCTGAGAATAGCTCGTTGTCCGATATGAACTCGGTGATCGGCATGAACTCTCCTGTCTGCTTCGAGATTAACTTTTCTTCCTGCAACTACGAAATGGATCATTAGGAATGAGTCCTTGTTTTATTTTTATAACATTAAATAGTTCTACTAACTAGTAGTAACCTACATATTCTTCAATTGGAACAATCTCTGGGGTGTGTTGATGTGCATTGGGAATCCTTTTCGAGTGCTCCCTCAATGAACCCACAAGATCCAAGTGATTATCGTCACTTTCGATATCATCTTTATGAATGAAATTATTCAAGAGACAGAGCTTTGCACTCGGTAAGAGAAGCGCAGTACGTGCCGGAATCCAGGTAGATTTGCCGTAGACTTGACTATAATACAAGTCGAAATGCTTCAATGCTATCACATTTACAGGAGAGAGGTCGACTTTCTGGAACAAAAGATAAATCAGCTCTAAATCAACTCACTTCATAGATCCACGATTCGCCCTTCTGATAGCGATCCACACGAAATGGTATTTCCTGTACCGTTTTAAGGGAGCTTTGGTGACTGAATCGGCGAAAGAGGATCTGAAATCGAAACGATTAGCAATGATGAACGCAAAGGAAGATACTGTTAAGAATAGAAAAGAAAAGTTGGCTAATAATTCAAATTTTCTATATTCAATTAACTTTAATGGGCTTGTCCAAGATGGCTTTGTTAAAGAAGACCTTCTCAAAGGTATTTCTATCATATTTCACACGCATCATTTCATCATCGGGGATGGGCTTGGTCCAAATATCAAACTTGATCTTCAAATGGGAGCTATCCGTGGGCGGATAACTGCAGGTGGTCTTGTCGAACTTTTGAATGAGATGGATCCTAGAAGTGAAGTTTGACGTAAAACGCTCGTTGATCACCACTTGGATTTGGAAGGGATCCACAAATTCATTCGTTACAGGAAAATCGGGGAGTTTAATTTGGGTCTTGTCAACGTTTATTCGATTTCTCAATAAAGCCAACTGGACGTGACTATCATTGAGAATCCAGGGATTCTTTGAGCTCATTGGGATGAAGAGTTTCAGGTTGTTGAGGGAGTTGAATATTTTGAAATCGTAAGCGAAAGTGGACTGATCCTGAAAGTCGGAATTGACATCTTCAATTTTATCGAGAGACGCGAGATCAGCGAGGTATAAATACTTCCAGAACCATGAATAATGAACCTGAACCTCTTGGCCAGTTTTGCCAAGGCCGAGGATGTCGTTTTTTAGGAAGATTTTGATCATGTCCTGGTCTACATCTTTGTGTACTCTCTGGTAGATTTTATACGGTGAAATCTTGTTCACACCTAGAGATCGAGTGTAGCAAGGTTCTAGCATACGATGATCTTTCAAGGTTACATATCGCTAAAATATTTTTATTATTCATGTACCTTTAATGGGATTTTGAGTAAATTTTTCATTTGGAACAATTCGAAAATGAGTCTGTAGCAAACAAGACCTATGGTGAATTGTGAATATTGTTTAAGTTGCGGTTCTGATTTGAATGAACTTAATATTCACATTTTTTCAAAATCTCTTTAAATCAGTAACATCATTAACTAACTATCTCTCAAATGAAAGAGATCCATCCATAAAATATTTTGCTAAAGTACCGTGTATTATTTCATACGATTAAGGTTATGTATCTAAGAAGTAAACGAAATACTATCGGTGTAGTAACTCGTCGTCAAGGCCCAAAGAAGACCAGCAACCCAAAGAACCTAATTAAATTGTCACCCCAGAGAATCTCATTGAGATCAAGTAAAAGAAAGAGCCTAAATGCCTTACGAGAAGATAGTGAAAGCGTTAAATCCTCACCAAATTTACCATCGCCCAGAGAAATAAAACGCAAGAGGAAATTCAGTACCTCTTCGTCAAATAAAAATATCCCTTGCACTCATGACTCATCGAGTGTATTTGACAATGAGTCTATTTCCAATGACGGCTTTGACATCAGCAACATTGCGAATTATTCCCTAACGAAGAAGGAGAAAAAGACCAAGATGAAACAGACGAATAACAGAAAAATAGAGCTTCACTTTGACCTTGAAGAAACCATAGATGATAGCCCTTCAGTCAATGAATCTGTCCTCAGTCAGTCATTGGCAGTTAATGCTAAGGAAAAGGTTTTAGAGCTCTGTAAGCAGAGTGAAGTTTTAAACCTTCATGATGTCTTTGTCGATACCGATTCAGAAGACCTGATCAAAATTGGCGAGGGTGTGTACGGGGAGGTATTCAGAGTCTCTTCGAAGCATTCTGTCATCAAAATCTTTCCAGTGGCTGGTCAGGAACTCGTAAATGGTGAAGACCAAATGTCGTACGCCGATGTCTATCCAGAGCTTTTTGTGTCCAGTAAACTCACCTCCTTGTCTTATCAATACTCGAAGAATAGGTCTTTCAACTTTGTGCAAATGAAAAAGGCGACTCTGGTGAGCGGGAAGCTTCCCAGGTTGATCATAGATAAATGGCACGAGTACGAAAAGAAGCATGGCTCAGATAACGAATGCCTCGACTTCCTACCGGACCTCCAAGAGTGGATTATCCTCGAGTTTGACTACGGAGGCGTCCCACTATCCACCTTCAAGTTCACTTCACACCTTGAGGCCAAGTCAGTGTTTGAACAGATATCTCTTTCTTTAGCAGCGGCTGAAATTGAATTCCAATTTGAGCACCGCGATCTCCATTGGAATAACATTCTTATAAGACCCACAAAATCCACAAAGTTGCTCTACAAAGTCAACGGGATCAGATATAACGTTTTCACCTACGGCATAAGGGTTTCCATTATCGACTTCACTGTCTCTCGGATGTCGATTGAGAAGAATATTGTCTACGTGGACCTAAGCAATTCCCCGGAGATCTTTGAATGCGAGGGAGACTACCAATACGAAATCTACAGAATGATGAAGGGCCTAAATAGTAACAGGTGGAAGGAATATTATCCAGTGACCAACTTATTTTGGCTGCACTACCTCCTGGATAAACTGCTGAAGGAGACCTCATTTCCCAGGGGTGATCCGGATACGAAGCCAATTGAGTCCGAGTTGAGTGCCCTCTATGACACTATAATAGCAAGCCAGTACTCCTCTTGTAACGATTTGGTGGAGAAGAACTTTTACTTTGACTCGTGTAGGAGTTTCTGATTTCTTGTAAATGATTTTATATATCGAATAAAAAATGATTTTTATTTAACTTTTTTCCTTTTTTCACATCAGAGAGATTCCAATTCATTGGTCGAATGAAGATGTTATTTACACTATAGACAGAGAGTGAATTATTATTATTCAGAGATGTCAGTTAAAAAAGGTTAAAAAATATAGTTAATATAAAAAGGCTAAATTTCAAGAAATTTAAACATAGCATGTCTCATTAGTCATTTTTGAAGTAAAACATTTTAGTGCACAAAGTCATCTTAACACCATTGTCCCATTTTAGGCTGGCAAGGTGAATGCCCTGCCCTTAATCACCTTGGTGAAGTAGAGATAGAAGAAGTCCAAATAGAGCAGAGTCTGCACAATGCCGGAGACGATAGAGATGAGATCAAAGAGATCCTCATAGTGATATCTGAAGATCCAATTTAAAATGTAAAATCCACGGTACATTCCTAGGGCAAAGAGGTAATGAGATGTGATTATCTCTGCCTCATGGGTCTTGGTGATCATGAACAACTGGGGCATTATCGCCACTGCTTCCAAGTAAATGGAAAAAGTCCACATAAGCTGAAATAAAAGAGATTATATCAAAATAGATCCTAATGACACTCATATTTACAAAGATTGAAGGAGAACGTGATTACTATTTAATTGAGTCAAAAATGGATATTCTCAAGGCGTTGAAAATGTATAATATTTGATAATGGCAAAGATATTTGTATTTTTTTTCTGAAAACTGTCAAGATAATATATTATGAATCACAACTCACCTCAACAACGGTGAATTGATGGTTTATGACCAAGGTGAGTACGGCACAAGGTCCTAAAATATAGATGACTGGAAATGTATCATGGTTGCTATCGTAGGTAGCCTTGAATTTCTTGAAGATGAGGAATAGCGTTGCATAAGAAGTTGCAATGAAGAGGATTTTCATGAAAGAATTATACAACGAGATATATTGAGTAAATAAATCCAAATACCTAGCAGTGTAAACAATAGCAAACAAGGCTTGGGATTTACCAGAGAGACCTTAGGGAAGAGTGAAAATTGCGGATATTTACCTGAACATGATCTCGTTTTGTATATTTTCATCAATAGGATAGTAATCGCTAGGATGTGGGAGACATCGCCGAGAAATCTAAAAATATTCATCGTAATTCAACGTGGACTGGGTCTATATTTCGTTCGATTTTGACTTTTACAACAATTGAATAAAACACGCTGTAAGATAAACAAGTTGTGTTTAAAATTGACTCGATAACTCATAGGAAAATAATTACAAATATTGAGAGAGCCATGAAGTGTAATTCATGTATGCAAGAAGGACTATGGTTAGATAAAAAAATTTATTGAGTTGACAATTTCGAGCAAAAATATTGAATTAAGAACTTGTACAGTCTTTAATAAAGACTCTTTTTTATATAGTTCCTTTGGTGGAATATTATTATTTAACAATAACGACCTAACTCTCATAGAATGATAATAATGATAATCTATATTTTACATCGAATATTTACACACCTTAAATGTCTTTAGAAAAATAACAATAAACATATTCAATTTAAGAATCCCCTACAGCCTTGACTTCCACAATGGCAAGGGAGCTTCTCGTCTTCCTTTGGAAATCTATAATCATAAGTTAACTCTTCACCGGGCAAGATTCTCCTCAGGGCAGCAATGACAATGTGCTTTCTATCATCGACAGTTAGCACTCGGGCGTAGCAATTTGGCTGGCAACTGTGGTTAATGAAGCGGGCAGCATTCCCAGAAAAGGTTGCATCCACCACGTAATCCTTATCAACGCGAAACATGTAGCAATCGACCCCCTTTAGACGATATCTGGCCTCGCGTGCCTCACACACCCAATTTCGTATCAATTCACCGCAGTACTCTGCAATTATAGCATTTGTAGGGAATAATCGCAATGAGAATAGTCCACGACCATGTATTCTCGATGGATGCACCCCGATGCGGTTCAACCTGGCCAGCGGCCCAGAAGACAGCTTTTTGAATTGGCGTACCATCTAGAAAATAAGTAAGGAATTAATTTTACTGTTGTCTTTGAAGTTCAAGGAGACTTTAAAATTGCCCATTATTGGTTACAACTTACAGATTCATTGTCGACGCCAAAGTCCTCCTCGTCATCAGAAAAGAGTCGTTCGAGTTCGTTGTTGGCCTCATCCGGCAGGCTTTCGTCATCGCCTAGATAATCGGCAAGAACGTGAGGATCGATCATAGTGCACCCATCTGATCCTTTGAGCTCTCTGAGTGCATGCACGGAGAGGCCAGTGGCTTTAGTGACAGCGGCCAAGAGCATTTTATTCTCTTTAGATTTGGATAGTTTGAGTCGCTTAGAAACTGATAGGGCTGCGTCTCGTGCAGCGGAAATGCAAGCGCTCCTCTCTTTCAAGGTGAGACCCTTGGTTGGGGAGAAGAGAATGCCAGGGGTGTTGCCGAGGAACTTTTCGGCATCCGGGTGCTGGATGAACGGCGGTGGGTTTGCCTTGCACAGTAGAAAGTCTAATGGATCAGAAATGTGACGATTGGGCACTCTCCGGTTCTTTGGCCACGGCTTCATGCGGGAGCAGCCTTCTGTTACAGGAGTGGTGATTTCCTTCATAAACTAGAGAGAAGTGTTTATTTTTCATTTATTTGATTAGATCAAGGGATATTTACCATTTTTCTAGTATTTTCAATATGCCTCTTGTGATATTGGAATCGATGGCGATAACACTTGTAAGAGTCCTTCATTTGCTCTACAATAAAAGCGACATGGCGATGATTTAGTCCGAATTGACTCCAACCGTTAACTTCTAAAAAATTAAATTTGATTACTCGTCACGAAATTGAAATGATAGTCGAGAATGATTTAAACAAAAACTAAAAAATAAATAAATATTGTTTGCATGAACCCACGTGCAATGATTGGACCAAGGTGATTCTTATCCCTCAACTCGGAGACTTTGCGGACAATTTCCCTCCAGGCATGTGTACAGGTTGGCGCGTCCTTTATTATTCCTTCAACCTTGAATTGCAGGGAATAGTTGGAAGCATTCTTTTCAATTTCCAACTGTAGAAATCTCTCATAGGTGGCCGACTTGGCCTTGTTTATGCGATCGGCCAGCTCTTGCTGAACCTGATGCTCTTTGGCTGACATTTTATTCGAGAGGAGGTTTATGGAGGACATATTACGACTTTTTGACAATTTCGAGGGTATCTGATTCTCATCGCACAAATCGTGGACTCCGTCATATTGTGGTATGTAATTGTGCGAAGGTTGAGTTGAGCTGACTCTATTAGATCGTATGAGGACAGGTTTACCATCCAAGTTCTTGTTGAGGACTATTTTCTAAAGATAATGTTTAAAAGAGGCGGAAAAAAAATAAAATCTCGAGTCAACTTACGAATGGCATGTTGTTAGTCATGGGAATGTTTGAGTCGGCCCTCTGTAGGATGGTCTTAGGAATGATGCGAATGTTGGAATTTGAGATGGCTGAACTTTTGACAATGGTCTGTGGATTGTTGAAGGATTGTATTCTCACAATGTTCACATGATTCGCACGTTTTATAGGCTGAACTTGAACCTGCGGCACCTGAGAAATAATGGACGCTGTGGTTTTTGTGGAAAACTGATGTCTGTTATAAGAGGTGATCGGGGGCTCTTTCGGCTGGCGATAAATGCACGAATTAGTTGTCGTAATAGGCACCGAAGATAGGGTGCCATTTATCATCACGGGGAGCTCCGGTATAGGTAGGCTGGCCGGCTTCATTAGCGATCGCATTTTGTCACGCTTAAAGCCAATCTTGTTGAACGTGACAGGCTCAGATATTTTGGCGTTATTCATGACCTGCTCGTTAATCGTCTTCAGCCTCTCTCTAGCCGAGTAGACTTGATTAATTTTCAGAGTGTACGTAATCCTTTGCTTCAGGTCATTAAAACTCCAATAGACCCTCCTGGCCCTGTACCCGATGGGGCAGATGTAGCCGCGTTTGAGTTTCGTGAAGCCTTGCGAGTCGGAAGCTTCGCAGATGCTGCCCAGTCGATCTATCTTCAGTGCGCCAATGTTTATGACGATACTACTCGAGGGTATGCCGTGGGAGCTGCACATTGCCAGAGTGTTGGACGAGACAAAAAGATTGGATAGGATGCTCAGTGAGACTTTATTACGATTCCTGATCGGATCATAGGACTCCTTGTAGGTTAATGGGCCGAGAACCTCGTTGGAGTTGAATGACTTAAGGGCTTGTAAAATTGTATTTGATGGGACAAAGACGCGTCTACAAACCATTAGGGCTCCAAAGTAAATGGGCTAGAAAAAATAATTATTCAATAGATAATGAGTACTTGAAATTCTTAATGAAAACTTACCATGAGCTGTTTTTCAACATTAGATGAAATGCACTCTATATCAGAGTCCCTGATAAAAGAATCTTGAGCGATTTTTCCAGTCAAAACCACTTGGTCAGAAAGGCTGGACATCCTTTTCTTCTCACGAATAGCATCAAGCTTTGAAATGATCATTTCATTCTTGGCAGCCTCATGACAGCCACTCGAGCAGAACCAGGAACGATTCATCGTAAAGATAGGCTTCGGCCGTGGCGCTGACCTCCTCAGGCTACAGACAAAGTGGACGCAGGTCAACTGGGCCGGCTTGTTGTAACCGTTGAAGGGGCAATTGAGATTGGGGTTGGAGCAGGTCAGCGTGGCCCCGGGATTTCCACAGTCGTCGCATTCAGTGACAGCTCCGCGTCGGATCGCCTTTGAAATGCCAGCCAGACGGCCGCTATCATCCTCAAAGACTTCGTTGCTCCAGAGAGCGCAGTTGACGTGAATCCAGACGTCGCAGCCGCAGTATATCAGACGGCCCTCGATTGAATCGTCGCCGTTGTGGCCGCATAGGAGACACTTTCTACGGTCATTCAAAGAGCTGTCCATAGCGAGTAGTGTTGCAAAGCAAGACTTTAATTGATGGTCTGTCTTGCAATCCTTCATTTTGGACTGGATAATGCTTAATTTATTCGAGAAATCTTCCCAGATGGACGACAAATAAGGGGGATGTGGAATCTCTTCGGCAAAGGAACTATTCTTCAAATGATGAGACAGTGAGGTGTACCACTGTAGTGCTAGACTCGACTGGAATCTTTTTGTAGCAGCTAAATGAACAAATATTAGTTACTACCCAATACTTGGTTACTTGAAATAAAAAAAGGAGAAATTTTTCTACTTGAGACTATTGAGGTTTTGTGAAAAAATCACATTAATAAAATAATTCTAGGGCGACCAAAAATATTAAAAAATATATTGCCACCCCGCATATGACAAAATATAACGAATCTTCACCTTCCTAGCTTATCCTGTGGAATCCCAGCATCTTAGTAAAATCATGGAATTGAGTATCCTTAAAGAGTCTAATATCTGTATACGTGATGCAGGCCTCAAGTAAATCCATGTGTCGTTAGGTTTTTCTGTGTTGATCAATTAAGAAGCATTTTCTTCCATTGACAGCACATTTGCACAATTCACAAAATAGTAGTTCATAGTTTTTCTTAAACTGGTCATTCAATGACAGAGAATTTCAGCGAAAGTACTATTTTGATGAATAGAGAGGTCTGATATTGTAAGAACCATTAATAATCTTAACATAACAAGCCCTATGTGGTAGTAGAGATTATCTAATCCTTAGTAGTTAGAAAGGTCCAATTCGACCGAAAAAGCATTGATAAAATATGACTTTTCATATTTTGGTAGGCCTACAAAAGTCGAGGGTATTTTATACGACGATACCTTTTCTTCATCTTGGGACCAGCTCTCGATCCAGAGGTCTTCATTCTGCTTAAAGACCTTCAACTTTTCATTCATAACGTGTTGTGGCTTGGAGCA
>JJOG01001222.1:0-14500 GCA_000715275.1 Gyrodactylus salaris
GGCAACTTCCATCTGATTCTGCTCTATCTTCACCTAAACCAACGACGTAACAAAAGAAGATAATGCTCTGCGTTTGGTGGGATATCAGGGGCTTAATCCACTATGAGCTACTCCAAAATGGGATTAAAATCAACTCTGAAGTCTATTGTAATCAGCTTTCATCGGTTGACGCCAAAATACGAATTTTACGCCCATCGTTAGCCAATCGAAAAAAAGTATTGTTCCATCAAGACAATGCTCGACCTCACCTCAAAGAAAAATCACAGAGATCAATTGGGACAGAATGGACCATCCACCATATTCTCCAGACATAACTCCGTCGGATTATTACCTGTTTCAAGACCTTTAATAATGTGTGGGCCAAAAAATCTTTAAAACCCGCTCAGAAGTCGAAATTTGGGTTGAAGACTATTTCAGCTCGAAGAGCGAGGAGTTTTGGAGGAAGGGAATTGAAAAGCTCCCAGATCGTTGGCAGAAGATAATTGAATCGGATGGAAATTATTTTTTTGATGTTTGAGACATTTTTTGCCATTTTTAATCAATTTTTAATTTCTTTATTTATTATTAATTATAATAGAGGACATTTTTGAGCTTCGCAACAAGGGAATTCAAAATTTGTTATGAATCGAGAGGTTTTTCCTAATTAAAATGAATTTATCAAACTGGACATAGTTTCAGTTAAAAGTTTAGAATCAATCAAAATTTTAGTATTTTTTACTTTTTCTATAGCAGTTGATCGACGATTTTGTAGTGTTTTACAATTTAATTACAGGGGAAATTCGTTAGGTTATCTCTTTAATCCCCTACTAAAGATACTACTAATAAGGGATGCTTATATTGGCATGACAAGTAGTCGAATACTGAGGTGAAAACTGTGTCGATCCTTCTGCATATATATAATGTCGACAGGAGGAATGACGAACACCGCACCATACCAGCAAATAAGCTCGATCCATCATTGCACCCTATAATTATTGGTCCGAAGTACAAATTGTAATGACTATAAAATGTTAGCCGATGTAAGAGTCTGATGAGAATCGGCGAAAATAAAGATTATTTACTGTTATTGCTCTCTCACCCAAACCAAAATCATGTTTCATGATTAACCCCAGAATATTTTTGATGAAATTCGTCTCCTCTTTTATAACTTCTGCATATAGATTTTAATTAATGACTTGTAATATAACAAGAACTATTCGTTTGATCAATCAGGTCTATTCAGTAGGACTATGATCACTGAACCCCTTAATTTTATTTTTGATAAATTATTTTGTCGTCTCTTATTTTTTGAATCGGATCATTGAGGATATTAATTTTTTTCATTTGCCGCCATTCTTTTAAAAGATTTAACTCACGTTTAAAGCGGGCAGACAATTTTTTCTTTGGATGCAGAGAAAATTGCATCTTTCCAATTTCAAAAACGAATTCTCACTGAAAAAATGGGTGAAATTAGTAAAAAATAACAAATAATTATAAAATTACAAATATAATTTTTCCTAATCAAAAGTGGGAATATTAGGATTCCTCTGTTTGATACCATGTAAAAGGTTCTGAGAAAAAATCTGATTAATTCAGGTGTAGAGAAAAGCTCGCACATTCTCTCAGTAGATTCAAAAGATTTGAAGAACCGTCAATTCGTGTTCCCCAACGATCAATCCTACTTGATGCGACATGTTTTTCCACAAAACATGTCCCATTAAGCTGGACGCTTAGAATACTGATTTTCTATTCATGTTATAAGTAGGGCTACCCAATGAACTAAAATGGGTTTTTTCCCAGTAAATCAGTTCTGCTCTAGAAAGCTTCAAAAAGAGAAAAAAATTCGTAGGTTGTTAGGATAAGCATCTCATTAAAAAAATAGAATAAGCCTTAATATCCAAAGAAAGGTACTTTAAATAAACAATGTTGACTTTATTTTCATCAGAACTTGTTCCTAGTATAGAATTTCTCTTTCTCTCAAATGTCGAAAAGATTAAGAATCTCAAATTCACATCTGATGGTTTAGATATCTCTAAGCGGATCGAAAAAATGGTACAAGAAAGATTTCTAGAATGAAAGACGAACAAACAGTCCAGAAGAGTATTCTTCACTTTTAAACTGTCAACCTACTTTAGCCACTATTGAGAGAAGCTTTTCAAAAGTTTCTAACTATCTCAACAATAAAGAAAATGTTAAAAAAACATTGTATTTTGTATCATAACCTAGGGTCTGATTAAATTAAATAACTATTTACATGATTTTCAAACTTTTTTTTGACAAATGGTCTATTATGGACTATTTTAGCCTTAAGAAATGGACTAAAATAAATTTAGCAGATTGATTTTCATCTAAGGAATACGCCGCCAAACTTCAAATTAGAGAATCGTTTTTATCTTAGTCCAAAGAAAACATTTATTCTAAATGTGTATTGGTGGAGATTGTGTATAGGAATCCTGTTCACATCTCATGCTAAGGTGTTGGTTCGAGCCCGTTCTTGATCCTTTCCTCTATAAAAGTGTCAACTAGTTATCTAATTGGCACATCTACCCTTTTCCATATAGGAACGTAATTCTGAGAAAAAAATTTAATTAATTTTATTTAAAGTAAAATTTCCTTATTCCCGGTTAAGCTCCGGAAATAATAGTGACTTTATTCTGAATTTATCAAAGATTTTTACGATATTAAAAATAAAAACTTTTTTCAATCGATCGGTTATCAGACTGAAAGGTGAAATTCAAGAAAGCAATTAATTTTCAATGTTTTCTTACTACTCGAATTAAAAGTTGAGAAAGCAGTAGTTTTCATGAAGAGAATTTTCGACTTAATCTTAAATACAATTTTAGCATTCATAATTCTTTCTGCAATCATTTCAACAATCTTACGTCAAAGTGTCAATCAATCACGCTATAGAAAACTGTTTCTAAACCGGTTAGTTACCGAGTTGTGATTATAAATTATGGATACGTTTATTTTATCAAAATCATACTATTTTTACTAGAGGGAAGTTTTGAGAAAAAGTGTTTTCGATTCGATTTTCTATTGATCTATGAAAATATTTCATCTTGACTTCTATCCAGATCTTATTGATTAGGGGCACAAATGAAAGATTCATTGGCTGTCAAGAAAATTCATGAAAAGGCGTCTAAATTTGTTATTGACAGTCTATCAAAACGATACGTTTGCATCACTTCATTAAAAACTACAAAACTTCTCATTTCAAAGTTTAAGGGCTTATTCTTCCAAGTCTCAAGATAGGGCAAATCGTCCTGTAATTTAATAATGAAAAGTTATAAAATGGCCCCAACTGGCTGGAATATCAACACTATTGATGGAAAGATAATCAATTCCTTTGGCGAATAACTAATCTAGTAATCGAAGTAATCGCTTACTGTAACTCAAGTCTACTCATGTGTGGTATTAATTGCGTATCATTTCATTAATCAAGTCAGCAAGATTATGAAATTCGTTGATCTTTGAAGTCTCATCTTTGATCGGAGTTGATCCTGAACTATATATTGAATGCCCAAATATAAAAGTCTTGTACATATCTTAATATTTCTTGGACGGTTTAAATGACGTTTAAATTAAAAGTTTTGGGTTTTATTTCTTAGGGCTCTGCTTATCTATTAAATAAATCAGCTTCTCGGTTACGCCTTGTCATTTAAATTGATACTAAAATGTCTAATTTCAAAGTTTAATGGCTTATTCTTTCATGTCTCATGATAAGATACTAAATTGACTTTCTGTCAATCCTATCACTAATCAAATCAGAATTTTAGATGAGATTAAGAAATTCATTGATATTATTGATGATTCAATTTAGAGGGTCATTTAAAAATTCAAAGGCACACAAACATCTCAATCTAAATTTTATCCAATTGAATTCGCCTAATTTTCACAGAACTTTTTTCATCCTAATTCATAATTTATTTATTCTCTATTATTCATGGTTTTTACAAGATTTGATCTTACAAGTAGCCAATCAGAATCTCCATGTCTATGCCCCTATTTTGGTCTTTGATATGTCTGTGAATGATAAAATGAATTCGAAACTAGGTAAGATTTATGCGAACCCTAAACTGAAATCTTGTCGTCATTATTAGGCGATGTAAAACAGAGATTAAAACACTTTTTCTTGTGAACTAAATCGAGTATTTTTGTGAATGCAAAGTACTCAGTAGTTGGAGAAGCCAATGGGAAGTTACATTCAAAAATAAGAACAAAAGAGAAATAATTACTCAAAAAGACTATGCTATGCTTAGTCGAACCAGGGTGGGTAAGTCTTGATGAGCGCTAAAAACTTTCTTGTGATGGTCACTGATAAAAACTTGTACAAGAGCTACAGGTTCTAGGGAGATAGTCCAAGACCAGAAGGGCCACATAGTGATTAGAAAAAGAATAAATAGTTAAGGTGTAATGGCTTCACTGGGGAATCTGGATCAGTACTTGTCGCTCCCTTCTCATGGCATAATGAAGAATCAAAGGATGAAAAGTATATATTATGTATGGTTGAATTATGAAATTCACTTCATTTATCTAAATAGTCTTCCTTGAATAAAGAACAAAAAACGCCAGAAATTCCCATGGATAACGATCAAACAGGCAAAATAAGTAGTCGAAAACGCATTAAAAGAATAATATTAGAATACAGATCAAGCACCAAAAGGTCCAGTAGCTTTAAAATGGTTCGTCTTAGACCTTTAGAACTGTGTAGATCTCACAAAGCGAGAGGTTATAAAGTCAATCCAATTGTCGGTCGATATGGTCCTTGTACAAGACATTCTTCATATCATAATCGACGGAGGAGGAATCAAATGTCTCGATAATTCAGGTCTGTTGGTAAAGTCCTCTTATTGTAGGGGAGGCGAATACGGGGATCGTCTTTAAATTCCTGAAAACTGCTTAGGTCTTGAATCTATAAGGTTTTACAATTTTTAGGTTCTAGTGATTGAGTTATATTTCCTGATTGAAATTTTGTTTTTTATTCTGTTGAATCGATTTTATTTCCAATATCGATTTCTTTCAAAATAGCAAACAATGAGTAGAGAATTTAAAAGAAAAACATGATCAAACATTATGGATCACGCTTTGTTTTTCCCTTCATTCAGAATTCTTTGTTAAGTTTATGTTGATAACCGCATCCCACAAGTGATACACTCTTGACAAGTCTAACATGCGACTATATATAATGCAGAATATATTTTTCGATTCATGTTTTAAAATTATTTTTAGTCTTGGTAGGATTCGATTTGAGAACTGCTTCCTAAAATGAGCTATCAAGAATACGAAGAATACGGATATATAAAATTAATGACAAGGGCCCCAAAATTGTAATGCATATCAAAAATAAATTAATGCATTTTTGCACTAGTTTTAAGTCATTTAGTTCAAAAAAAGTACTTTTAAGACAGATTTATTTGCAAATATCATTATAATCGGCAGGATTATAAGAAGATTATACCATTTGTAGCCAATCTCTTAGCAATATATTCTTTGATGGCCAAAATAGACTAACCAAAAATGTACAAAAATAATTTTCATCAAGGGACTATTTGGGAAGCCCTACATATTATGTGCAAAAAATGCTTTAAAAATTCGATATATTGATTCTCAGGATCGATTTCTCTTGATTTCTAGTTTTAAATATAACCGAAAAACAGAATATAGAAGATTAGACTTGTCCTGTTAATCAGGATCGACTAAAATCGACTAATGAGAATCTTATTCAGCATAACTGATAGACTGCTTGATCTGGAAAATCTTTTTCATAAAGCATTACTTGCTTATGATTTCTAGTTATTTGTAAGCTTTCTCAGGCGTAAATTATAAAATTGACTACTTTTCAAAACTCTTTAATCGAGATCTTTTATTTATTCAAGACACTCTTTTAGAAATTGTCTTTTCGGTATATTTCGGCTTAAACTGACTATTTCGATGATAAATATTTTTTGTAACAAACTTATAGAGACAATCATTATTTTGAATTCCGAAAATGACTAAAAGTGATATTTTTCCGACTATTCTAGGTAGTTTTAGTAATTGCTATGCCCTGAAACAAAATAACTACTTATGAGTATTCGAATCAAAAGACACTCCTGCATTTTTTCTCATTAAACCCTTTTATGTTCGGAAATAAAACTTTTCAACTAACCGAATTTGAGAAGCAAATTTTTTTTCATCGATTATTATTCAAAATTCCTTAATTTTTGTTATTTTTATACTGTAAAAACATGATAAACAGGACTTAAAACGATTAATTGCCAATAAGGTTTCTTTGCAGCTTTTCTGAATACATTTGCAATGTTCCTGGTAGGGCTGAGCGAAAATAAGAGAATATTTATTCGTTTTTTAAATTATCAAAAGATGCTATTTTCTCTACATCCAAAGAAAGAAAAATTTTGCAAAAAATTTCGAATGTGAATTGAAAGTTATAGCAGTTTCTGGATTTAATAAAATTCAAAATTAAGAAAAGAATTCAAATTATTTTCGCGCGCAAATTACAAACAGCCGTATTCCGAAACCTAATATTACTGAGGTGCTGGTAGTTCGAATTTTCTTTTTGTCGGTGATATGAGCCTTCTAGTGAGATGTTACAATAGGGTGAAACATGAATAAAAATTCATAAAAAAATATTTTTAAATAAAATTCTGTTGAGGATTTTTGTTAGAAGTTCAGTTGTGCCTCTCTCATCTCAATGATTAAACCCTTATCTTGGCTCTTCTATATTCGATTTCGTCGAGATAATCAAACTCTCTACTGAAAAAAATATTTTGATGCCCATACTCTTGAAGCATAAGGTCTGGTGATGAGCTTTCGACGCAGTAGTGTTAATTCTGAAGTTAATTTTGTTTAACAAGAGAGGTTCTCTTTCTCTGATAAAAGAAACTTTCTTTTTATTACCCTCTTCAATGTGGTCATGTGATGATAATAAAATATCTTCAACCTCATGACTAGAAAAATTCGTTCATGTTGTGAAATATCTTATGCAATGTCCATTTTCTCTCTGTGTAAACAAAATACTTTTGTCATTGACGGTTCGATTCTCTCTTGGTGATGAAGTTATGAATAAATTTTAAATTAAGGGTTTATTCCCTGTAGTTTCTGTTTTTATTTATTACCAGAGTTTAAATCGTCGAAACGCTTCTAAGCTGGTAAGATGACCTTCTTTAACCAGGTGGATTAATCAAACTTTGGAAATTTACGAAATTTAAAATTTTCAAAATATTTCTTTTTGATTGAACGAATTTTTTAACTTTTTCAAGATGGGGGACATGGTTATGCCAAAGTGAAAGCTCATAGAGGCGACCCATCTGTCGGCACGAAGGATTAACTGAGTTATTCTGCGATTTATAGCAGTCCCACAGTAAGCAGATTCGAGAAATATTTATTTCAAAAACATTCTGAACCAAACCAACGAACCTTCAAATGAACGAGATATTTTTTTCGCCACTTTTGAAAACGTTTTAATCTTAAATTTTAAAAGCTTTATATTAAAATAATTTTGAAGCCTGTTCAATCCTTTAATAATTGATGAATGCGATGTCTAGATCAAAAGATTTCTATTAATAACTGTGAACTTTGTCATTACCAATCTCTTCATCGACTCAACTTAAACCTTTATACGTTAATCTTGTAGTCAGAATAAATCAATAATATGAGGTTATTTAGTTTATTTCAAATCGTTATCAGAAAAGTGTCTGAATACATTTTGAATAAATTTATAAAAAAAATCAGAACTTCTTTGTAACAGTGGCTTTCAAAAGGTCTTGAAGATTCAATCTGACAGGTATATAAATTAATGATAAAAATTATAAATGGTTTCAACGGTTGATTACTTTTTAAGAATCTTGAAACACTTTCCAAAATGTGATTCTTATCTAACTCTAAGCAGAAATCAATTTAGTAAAAGTACTTAGAAGTACGTAGTGGTCTGGGCGGACTCTTGATCAACTCGAACGGTATTCTATAGAATGATTGATTACTAGACTTAACCCAAACTTTGAAATTTCTCTTATAAATTTATTTATACGGTTTGGATCGAATTTTCACATTTAAGAACACAACACCCGCCCAAAGACTCAATTAGACATCGAAAAAGTTTAATTTTAATTTCATTTAAAAACAGTAGCTCGATCTATTGAGACATATCTATGAAATTCTAATCCAAAACCAAGTCCCTCAAGGTGAGAGATCTTACAACATAGACTTTTACTTTACGTCTTGTAGATAATTAAGTTCAGAGCCTAGTTGTCTGGAAATAATCTTCTTGGCATTTCCACTGGAGATGCAGTCGAATTACTAATCAATCAAGAGATTAAATTCAGGATAGTGTTTGATGGATTCAACAGAGTCATTAGAGAATCCTGATTCTATCTTTAGACTTCTCTTTGTGTTTATAACGCAAGAGTTGATGAAACCATTCATCTGTACTTGTTTCTCGACTATCGAAGTGGTTATATGTCAATATTCTCTCTGCGGAAGAGGACCTGTTAAAATGCACAAAAGTGCCCTTTTGAAATAATAAAACTCAGACAATCAAACTTTGCAATTGCATTGTTATCTGAACGTATCTCATAAGTATAATTAGAATACATGCTGATATAGTTGTTATGTAAAATGTCAAATGCATTTTATTTGTAAACTCTTCACCAAAGGTAGATTATGGGGTTCTATCAATAACGGAGAAATGATAACAATTTTCAAGGTTTCAATCCATCAAGTCTCGTAATAATTTTATCAAAAAATACACTAAAATTCACAATCAGCATGTGGATTATTTGATTTCTTTTTCCTCATATCGCATGTCCCATACTTTTTATTGAACGCTTATCAAAAATGCTTATTACTAAATTTTGATTGAAATCTTGATAGAATTAATTTCTATATTTAACCTCGGGAGTTAAGTGAGGAAGTTTCTCTGCTCATCCTTGAAGATGGAAATGAGGGACTCCCAATCGACTGAATAGTAATACATACAATAATTGTAACAATTGGGGGTTTTGACAAGACATCTGTAGTTTTTGAAAAAATAATTCACATCAAAGTTCATAGTTCTGTGAAAAAGAAAAATACAGTTTTTAAACGTTTATCATACGTGTTCAAAAATATTCTCTTAATGATAACTCTTTGGTGAAAAAGCTATTGAAGAGCCTTGAAAGTTGAAAAAAAAATTTTTTTGTCAGGTTTGAGATAGAAAAAGATTGTTTGATTCTCAGTCTGTATAAAATCGCGGTTCAGAAATTGTATTGATTTGAGAAAAATATTTTTTGATCCCTTCCCAATCGGTCAGGCGCGGGGATGTGTTCTGATAAGACGAAATAGAGTATCTGCAGATTCTTCTCTTATCTTATAAATGTGCGTTGACTCACAGTCAGATCTAATGAGAATGCAAGAAGGAGAGTTTTTGTTTCAGAATACCAGATTAAGACATGTAAACATAATCAAGATAAGATTATGCATTTTCGTTTCAAATTTCTCACAATAGTAAGAGGAAGACTGTATAATACACGCACGCGATAATTAGCCCTTGAAATAATTGCAAATGCATTTCCTAGAAATCTAATTATTTCACACTATTGATCTGTACTCCTGTGAGGTCAAATCTTCAACGCCTTATGGAGAATTATTACAAAGAAATTTCTTCCTCAACATTCCTCCTTTATTTAAAAAGATTATGTTCTTTCCCAATTCTATGAATTCTCTCAATTCAAAAGATATTTGTCACAGACATTAGTCACTTTACGATTCCATTATGAGTGTAAGAATAGGATTTTTAATTCCCTAAAAATTAAGCTTAAAGCTTCATTCTAAATAAATTGATTAATTTTTAATTTTGTGTTGTTTTAATTTTGAAATCCTTTAAAATAATTTTATAAACTTGAAATTCTCCAAAAATAATACTCGAAAAATGTTTCCCCTAAATTTTGGACATTATATGGTTCTAAAGGGAAAAGAATTCGTTGGTTGGATAAATAAAATGTAGATAAAAGGTATTCAAGTGACCAATTTATTACGTCAGTATAACTTGTAAAAGAATTCATATTTGAAAAAGTTTAAATATTCACAAAATCTTGAAAAGTGTAACCAATGGTAGTAGTTTATACGAATTCTTATGAAATAATAATATTGACCGTTCATAGATAACAATTTTAAAGATTTTTTGAACATTTAAAATTTTCCGATTGAAGAGCTGATGAAAATTGGTCGATTAATAGATATTTCTTCACCATTAAATAGTGATACATGCAAGGTGGTAAAACCTCTAGAGGAATTAATTCCAAATATCCTTTCGAATTTAATGTTGAGTTCAATTTTAATTCAATTGCGTCTGATGTTCCTCATCAGTTTTTGAATCTTTTTAGAAATACTTGTAACCGACAAATTCAATTCACGAATGGTCAATTTCAATCAGACTATACACTCTGAGTGCATTTATTTGAAAAGTAACAAAGTTTTATTCGTTGACAGAATAATCATGAGTTATCAAGAATAATTTGAATTGCGAATATTGATATTATATTAAAATCAAACAAGCTTTTCATCATTTAGGTGTATATTTGCATATTTAGAAATAATTCAACTATTCTTAGCATGAGACTTGAGATTAAAATTATTTTCAAAAGTATTTAGCAACGAAAATCGAAATAATCAACCAAGAACTTGGAAGCAGCAACAAGGATAGCAACCACATCCTTGGCAACCAGTAATGGAAACTGGGATGGGACAAGAGCTCATACATCCTTCACAGTCGTTACATCTATTACAACAGGGACCATTGCATCCATTACAACCGCAGTGATTGCAAGCCTCACATCCGTTGCATCCGTTACAACAGGGACCATTACAGCCACAATGGCCACATCTGTTACAACCATTACAGTTATGGTAGTCTCGGCAATCGTTGTAATTATCACAATTATTGCAGGCACAACCTCCACATCTGGGACGATTGCATTCCCTACATCCACAACAGCCGGAACCACGACCGCCAAAGCTGCCGTTACAGCAACTGCCATTATAACCACAGTTTCTAGGACAGTTGTTGTACCCAATGAAGCCACTTCCACAGCCTCTAATGTTTTTATTATATTAATTCTTAGATAAACAAAATTGTGGGTTATCTTTTTAATTTTAGTTGTTGGAGTCTCACCAAGGCCATCCCCCGAGTGGAGTAAAACACCCAATTCTAGGATTAAAAGTCCCCGAGAAAGGACACAAAATAATTGATAATAAATATTCTAAGAAAAGAGAAATATATTATTATGAAAGAACTCATGTGAAAATTAGAACATGAAATAAGTATATGTTGCTCCAAATTGATAATAAAAAGGCTAGCCCATTTTATTTAGATACTAATTTGTTTATTTATGTCATAAGACCAGTTTCTACTTTTAGTAAATTAATGAAAATTGATAATTTGCCTTTAGTATTGATGAATTAAGAGATGAGAATCTTCAAGATTATTATGAGAATTTGGATGAATAGTTCGCTTACATAATAATCTCTTCGAATATTAACTACTCACCGATTATTACTTCCACACATTGTTGAGCTGATTAGATAATTGGAAGAACATCAACATTTTCTTTTATATATCATCTCAGGTAGTTGATAAGATGTGAAATTCAATACTCCGACTGTTGCTAGACTATTTTTAATCATTACAACAGTTTTTGCAAACATTTTTGATATAATAATATTAATTAAGATTTTAACGTATCATGTCATCTATCTGAATGTATCACATTAATGTTAACCAAATAAAATATATACAGGTCTGACGAGAATCGGCCAAGATAAAGCTCATTTACCATTTCCACAAAACTAAAATCCTGAATCAAGATAAAAACACACACAAAAATATTTGATCACTTGATCAGTTTACAAAATTTACTAATTCTTCTTCCCACTAGCCTTAGTGGAAAATAAGATTTAGTTCCAGGTATGAGGTTATTCCTTGAATATTCGTAAAATAAACATTGAATCACCAACTTCAATCAAAACAGAATTTTTTAAACAATTATCTTTGATTATACTATGGTCAGAAATTATGAATTCTTTCCTAAGTCAATGACTTAGTAAGTCATGCTGACGTATGAAACTATATACGTCACTATTTAACCGAAAAGAAATAAACATGTTCGAATAAATAAAGAAGTGTCCCGGTTGTCCTGTATATAGGATATATATTTTGAGCAAAATTAGGAATCTCTAATTTTCAAAACTGAATATCAAAGACAAATCTTTGGACTAGATGGGTTAAAACACCCTCACTTATGAGTCTCAATTCAAATTTCCATACAACTGGGTTTGGTAGTCATCACTTTTGAAAAATCGTCGTTAGTTTGTTTGCCAATTGTCCATGAGTTAGAATTAGATTAATCTTTAAGAAGACAAAACGCGCATATGGCGTGTGACTAAAACCGAAAGGATTGGTTTCATTCTCATAATCAAAGATCTTGGTCTAATTCTGAATAATATTTACAATTTTATGCAATTGCATGCACCGGATATTTGGTTTCTTTTTTCCATTGGGAATGAAGAGCTGTCAAAACCCGTGAGAGATTTCAAAATGCACCCACAATTATTTTAAATCCTGTGATCAAATAGATTTTAGCTAATTTTTTATCAATAATGGATTTTTTTGAAATCATCCACAAGGAGGGAAATATGCTTCAATAGGGTGGAAAAAAAAAAATTTTGAAAATCTTTCGTTGAATACTTACTAACATGGTAAAGGAACATATTTTAAACCATAATTCACCTTTCTTTACCATTAAAGCTCTTTTTTAGAACTCTTTCATATATAAACTCGTATATGAGTAAATAAATAAATGAATTTAAGTGGGAAATTGAAACTTTAACGTGAGAGTAGAGAATAACTTGAGATATAAACATTTTGTTAAAGATTGATTTCAAATCTAATGTTTATTGACATTTTTGGTTAGATAATGATCAATAAATACAGTGTACTAATTAAATACATACGTGGGTTATTGATAAATTTAAAAAAAACGGTTCATTGGTTTCTCGACTCAATCGATGTTTTAGATGAAACTAATGCAAAGTAATATCAAGAGAATAAAGAATATTTTTTTCAGCTAATTGAAGACTTGAATTTTTTGAGTGAGTATTTCGATCTCATTTTCATGTCTTGTTAAAGTCGAAGGTACACATCAATTTAAAATCATTTGAATTACGCTTGCATAGAAAAATTTTAAAAGAATATTTACGAGAGGTTCTTGAGATATTCTTTTAGTTAAATGGATAAAAGATATTCTAAGAGAAAATACTTATTGGTTGTAACCGTAAACAACCGCTATATTGCCCTTATTATCTCGAATACTTAACCGGTTTATAAATTAAATAATATATTTAATTTAGGGTAAAATAACCACTCATTTACTTACAGACTTGAGTCTATTATAAGGTTACGCATTCCAATTTAAAAAAGAAAGACGTTAAGATGAGTGTTCCTAGGCCTGATATTTGATACTGATAATATTATAAGGAATAGAACATTTCGTGAGTGAATATGATAAACGAAATAAATGTATGTAGGATTGAAACGTTTTACATGAAACACAAAAAATATAAAAAAAGCGTAAGAAACTGTGTACCCGAAGAATGATCTGAAGTGTGAGACGATCATATGATATCAAAATATTAAGGAAAGCTTATAATTAATCCTTTCAAGGAATCAGAAAAAGAGCATTGGCATTAGTTAAAGGGGGCTTTTTATAAATGAGTTATATCATCTCGAGTGGGGAGGACAGAAAAAACGAACCCACACCGTGAAGAGAGCTTGGAATTCGTCTACGAACCCTCTCTACTGATTGTTAGTTCAATATGGCTCTCTAATAGATAATGAAGTTTAAGAAATTAATTTCATAGAGATAAATGTGTGTGCTCAGAAGTTTGAGAGCATATAAGTCAGAGCATTTCTTATGTCCTTCATCAAATCAAGAATAAACATGTGTGGAGGTGGAAACTGGTAAGTACCCAATAATTTGACTGTTCCCCTTGTAGTGGTTGTGGCAATTGTGCCTGTAACGGTGGTAGCGGAAATTGTAACTGCAACAGTTGCAGAAGCTGTCCAATCCTCAGCAACGGCTGGATGGGAGCTGGTTGCATGGGCAATGGCTTGATGGGAGCTGGTTGCATGGGCAATGGCTTGATGGGAGCTGGTTGCGGTTGCGCCGGTGGTTGCGGCAGTGGCTGTGGTGGCCATAACGGCTACATGAACAAATACATGATGCCATATTGCGGAATGTCTGGCTGTATGGGCGGATGTAATGGCTGCAATTCATACGGCTGTTAGATTTATGACTTATTTCAATTTTATTTTAATTTCGTTTTCGTATATTTAGCCTCAGTCCCCATGTCCCCGTAAATGTGAGGCCTTATTATTTTGCATTCATAGATGTTTAAATACCCATAAAGATATTGTCTAAAACCATGACTACCCAAAACCTGATCACTAGAGCCAATTAATGCCTGGTAAAAAAATCTCTTTCTGAAG
>JJOG01001224.1:0-10614 GCA_000715275.1 Gyrodactylus salaris
ACGCAATTGGGAACTGCTCCAACTAGAATTCAACAATTTTATCAGGACAGAAGTTCGAAAAATCATGCAAAAAGCTCCCTAGATGTTTCATAATTTTAGGCTTTGATAAGTCAGCCTCAACGTTCATCTACCACGTTAATTTATAATAATTTTATGTATATAAACAAAAAAACTAGAAAACGTCTTCTTCTATTTCTTTTCTTCATTGAATGTATTTAAGAATTGAAAATGTCTTGAAAAGTGGGTAGCCCTAATAATAACCGGTCAAAGTGTCTAATCAATCTATAATATTTTTACATCTTGAAATGAACATTTTATGGCGCAACTTTTAATAACCAGCTTTAAAATGACTGTTTACAAAAATAAGCAGATCTGTTTTTTGAAAAATAGAGATTTTGTAAGAGTTTTGCTTGAATTCTTTTTCCTATTTTTTCAACAGTGACAAGTCAGAATCAATCTGACATCTTACTATTTAAATAACTAAGACTAGAGGCATTTCCAGCCAAGCTCAAAAATATTGAAAAACATGGCAGCAGACACTTTTTCTTATTCACTTTGAACGGTAGTTATATATAATGACCAAGTTAAGCACTTTGTCCACAACAAATATATGACATGTAAAGGACTGAACAGCGTGTCCAAAACATACGCATTATTTCCTAAATCTGTGGCAATGCATTTTTCTCTTAATGAAATAATTATATTTACCAGTCGTCCTAGCGATAGGAATCATGAATTAAATTATCATTTGCAGAATTAATGAGGGAAATATCGATTTCTCAATTCTGGTGAACTTTGGTAGATTCTATGAATAATTTATAGCTTCACTTGACCCGCATTTGCATTCAATTCCATTTGGGAATTGAAATCTTTATCAAAGACTGCAAAATTTATCCTCTCCTCATTTACAAGCATTTTTATCTCATCTGATATTCGTCAAGTTTTGAATCAAATTCTTTTTATTGACAGTGTGAAAATTTCATCAAAAATGAAACAGACTCATACATCGGCCTCATACATATAGAAAATTCAAAGTACAAACGTAACCTATGTCTTTTGAGTAATACTGTATGACAGAGCAGGGAACAGAGGCTCATTGATTTTAAGGTTCTATATTCTATAGTAATCGATTCTTCACTTTCTATATTGGCAAATAAAGAAAACTTGACCAATAATTACTCGCAAAACGATATCTTGCAGAACCTTAAAAGTCCCATTATCTACTCTCAGACGATTGGTTACATTTGTACTTTAGCTTTCCTAAATGTATGAAGCCGATGTATGAGTCTGATGAGAATCGGCGAAAATAAAAGTATCATGCTTCATGATAAAAATCAGAATATTCTCAACAATGCGTGATATTTAGTTAATAAATTGCAAAATTCCACGAAAAGCATTAAAAAATTGATATTTTTTTGATACTCAAAAAGAAATCCCAATATATCATTTGATCTTGTTGATTTCTTGAGATTATCTTGAATTTTGTTATATTACCTTAGATCCACATGTTCTTCAAAGTAATCTCAAGAAATCTTCAAGATGATTTTCTATACCTAAGGAAAATTAAAATTGAGTATTTTCTTAGACTCCTGTAAAGTAGATGGTGTATGCTGGAGGATCTTGAGAAATATTGAACAATGAAAGAGTGAGACTATATATTTTCGAGGGTGGTTTATCGTAGGAACCCTCGGATGTGAATGCTGACTTTGCATTTTACAACCTTTTCAAAGACAACTGAAGAAGGGAATGATCTAACCAGTCCCGAAACGATTTTTCAAAAGACCCCATTTTACAAATTCCATTTATCTGAGTTATATATGTTGAAAAGGTAGACAATATTAGCGGCTAGAAATATCTTTTTCTTCAAGTTATAGGACTAATAACGTTTCCTACACTTTGAAGTCTATTGATCCATATGGGAAAATTTTCCTCTATTATTTATGGCATTTATTTCACGTTATCATTGAATGAAATGAAAAACGGTCAAATTCGCTTGGAAAGAGTATATATTTTTCCAATTGTAATAATGATCTTTGAGGGACTTTAATTTAGCAAGCCTTCCACATTGGAAAATATTTTTAGTTTGCTATAATAACTGTCTAAATTCTATATAAAAACAAACTTTTAATAATTATTTCAAAAATGGACTAAATTAATTTTTCCAAGGGACTATTTGGGTAGCCTTATTCATCAAACTTTGAATGCTCACATTTAAGAAGATTTTATAATGAATTCACTCGTTCTTTGTTCAATAAATAAATTGCATTTATGCCGGAAATTAACACATGACTCACTCAAATCCGTCTTTGCAATCATAATGATCCCTCTAAAAAGGAATTATTGATTAAAAATAAAGAACAAGTCATTCATTTATCATTTTGTAATTTCAACATTTCCTCAATGTATTACATATGCTTGTTGCCAAGTTACTTAGAATTATTCTAATTCTCATACTTGAACAGTTCTGCAAGAATTTCCCATTAAACTAACATCCCTTGGACGTGAAGGGTAAAGACTGAAGCTTCTACGGATCGTTCTGCGTAACAAGTATTTATTTGATGGATCATTCTTACTTGAAAAAAAGAGATCACCGTTTCAACACTGAATTATTCATCAATCAAATATGCTCTGAGTTATCACAGATTTGCGTGACTTTGGGAAAGTAATGAATAATTCATCTCACTAGTGAGAAAGTAATCAACTTATTGAAAAAAATCTCTCTCTCTCCGAGAAACGATATCAAGGAATGCTCGGGGAACTCGTTATGAACATCTATTATTTCACGACGGTATATTTAGTTAATTAATCAAATTGTTACATATGATATGCTTCCCAGGGGAATTTTTACAAACTAGTTACTCAAAGAAAATAAATAAGATTTTTCCTTCTATCCAAAACATACTTGGAGAAATTATACTCTTCTAATATCTTCTGCTTGTAAAAGATTATAACTGTCATTTTTTGTATTATTATCTGCGACTCTTGCAGAATCATTCGTATAAATTATAATTGTCTTGCTTTAATATTGTAACATTAAAATGACAATAAAAGACCCTTCTATCGGAGTGGACGCAACTTTTTTTATCAAGAATTATCAATCTGATGCCAGATGTTTTTGAATTTGGCGTGACTTTTGAACGGTAGAAACAACAGCTGAAAGACAGGACACTAGATATACTTAATGAGTGCCTCAACTCTCCTCATTTGTGCCCTTTTCCGGATTTTGTGGTTTGTGCCATCATGCTTATCAAGTTGATTCCCCAAAGATTTATTAAATTTAAAACTATTTGAGTCAAACCAGAGGAAATCAAGTAAAATGTATATAAAGTGTCTATTTATCACAAAGAACAGCTATGAAATACCAAAGATTGTAACTTCTTAAAAATCAGACAAATACTCTTCTTAAATGCAAGTGAAGGATTTCTAAGGATTGACAAAATACCCCAAAGTAACAAGAGTTTATTTCGAAGATGCTATATCAAGCCACTCACCATATCTAAGATCAAGCTCTTCTTTCTGCGTACAATCTCCCAGAGCTCAAAGCCACAACGATAGTTCCTCTTCTCAAAGCTGTGCATGCGTCGCCTGAGGCTACTTCCCTGCCTCTCTTGTGGCGTCTCCGAAAGCGCAAACCTTGAACCTCCCTCTCTATCCATGGGTAGACTATCCACTTGATTCTTATGAATATCTTCCCGAGAATTGGGTATCTCGTTCTTTGCATCAAGCAACTCTGTGCTTGTATCATTATTTCGATACAAGATATTCCTCTTGAATGAATTCGCTCCAAAGTTGTCATCAATTGCTGCTTTTATTACCTCTTCATGGAGTGAAATGGATTCTTTTGAAGAGTGACTCCTCTTCTCATGTTCCTCGTCTTCAACTGTTTGCTCAGGAACTATGTCAAGATAGGCGCTGAAGCGTTTCTTAAAGAAGTAGTCTTCTTCAACCTCTCCAGATTCATCATCCTCTTCGACGTTTTCGTAGTAACTCTTTCCATCGTCGTTTGGGTCGCTGACCGCTTGGTCTGTGATGAGGATATCTTCGTTGACTTTTTTGACATCTTCTATTGGAAGGGTTTGATGAAATTCAGGGAGCTTATCGTGGACTGAAACCTTCAAGACCTTTGAGTCTCGAAAGTTCTTCATTGGACTCACACCGGCAGAGGTTAGATTCGGTATGAGGTTATCCAAATACAGGGAGTCGAGAAGTGATAAAGAGTCTTCGTCATCTGTCGACTGGTGATTGCTGAGTTGGACCCTAATACGACGATTTTTTGCAGAGCGATAATCCCCGGTTTCTCTTGTCGGTAACCTCGGGGCCTTATCATCCGCAAAAGAGGGATCTCTTTTTGATCTAGGAGAGTTAATATCCTCTTCGCTGGTGCTGTCAATTAGATCGTCGAGAATATCTGTCTCACGTTCATGTATCAGAGCAATCGAGTGGAGTTCGTTCCACTTTAAAGCAGCCTTATCGAACTTACTGTGGATATCTTCATGTGGGCATGTACATTCCATGACAGTGTGCCAGTGTTGTTGTAGCCATGGCCCAGCCGGCCACATGCCGCTTCTAGCCTTCATGTAATCACATGAGCAGTCCAAGTGTCCAGACACGTGGAAGGTGTTATCTTTAGAGTTATTCTGTGTCGGTGCTATTTGCAACCTTGGCGGAAGGGCTGGAGGCTTCTCCTCTTGCTTTTCTAAATATTTTGAATCTGGACTATCCATTATGTAAACAGTTCTCATGTTTGGATTAATTATCCTTCTAGGTGGTTGCTGTGTAAAAGTGTTGTTTATCGAATTTTGGTACTTTTTATAAGGTAACATTTGTGCTTGGTAATAGTTGCTCGTCGAGTAGGATAGAGCATTTTTGTTTTGAAACATTATCAACTCCGACTCTTGCTCTGTTAGATCCCTATTGCTCGTTCGGTACTCATGGTCTGTTACGGAATCGAGGTCCTTTTTAGAGGTCGATTTATAGAGGAAATAGTTCATTTTTTAAGCTTCTTGTACCATTTCTTAGAAAGGCCACATTTTCATCTCCTCATAGAACTCTTACTATTTCGTCATATCGATTACATGAATCCAATATAATAATTTATTATATCCCAAAGTGTGATACTTGGTGGAAGAGAATCGTATCAAAATAAATCCAAGATAACGACAAGAGTAATGATATATAGATTTCTAGATGTATTCTAAGTAAAAATATGCATTGAACGAAGACAGTGTGAGAGGTATTGAGAGTTAGAATTGAGATCTCTGTTTTATATACTGAGTTAGATAGGGGATAATGTGAGATGGAAATAAGCAAATCTAGTTTGAGAAAATTGTTGATGTGAATGTGAGCACTAACATCAATTCTCTACCCTCGTGATGGAATATACAAAATGAATGGTGTGCGTATGACCAATGCTAAGCCAATCAGAGTGGAGTATTATTCAATCTATTGTACTATTGAATGGTTGCTAAACTAATGGATAAAATCTCTACATTGTTAGTGTATTTAGAGTCTACCAGATAGAAATCTATTGATTATACAAGGATAATACTTGCTAGTAGCTAGTAGAAGACATTGTTTTCTAATTGAAAAAAATTATTCAAGTAGGAAGTTTTTACCTACTAACAAGTAGTATATCAGGACATGTGATTTTTTCCATACAAACCTGAAAAAATTAGATAGAATTGTTGATAATTTGATTACATAACAAGATATTTGATTGAGTTTTCCAAATCACTGGTTCCACAGAAGTAATGAAAGATGGAAATCTTTATCATTAAAATACCCTAACATTATGCAAACTAATAGTCACTGCAGTTATATATTCCATCAGATAGAATGAGGTAGTTTAAGGCAATTCTGGTGAGAGAAGAACAGAATTTGTTTGTCAATATTACAGAATAAAAATTCATGAATTGAATTTGTAATCGATTAATTTTCTAGTATTTTTTTTCATTTTTCTCTGTTTTCTTCATTTTCGCATTCGAGAAAGTGTAGGGAGGGTGCACAGTTTCGATAACTTTTGAATCTCTTTTAAATTTAAATGGCTCTGAGATCAGTCTGAGCATATAGACCTGTTGTTCTCATCTCAAGCCGACTTTTGACCTGAAGCTATTTGTTCTCAACCGATCCACTTAAGAGCTATTGATTATATTAGCACTACTTAAGTAACCATAAGCGTGAAGCAACCTCACAATGGAATCCACAAATCAGGTCTAGCTAATATTGATCAATTCAAAAATTGTGAATATATACCTTTGAAATGTTTAATCTTGACAATCAATGGTTTTAAAATGAACACGAGACCCTACAACTTTGCAATATTGCTGATATTTGTGGCCGAAATAACTGTAATTCCTTTCCGATTTATTATGAAAGGCCAAAGGAGAACCGTTTTGCGGATTATCCCCAAACAGTACCTGCCTATGTCCAATTGGATTTACCGGCGCTCACTGTGAGACAGATCAACGGGAAACGTGTGGCGATAAGAAATGCGCCAGATATAACCGATGTACGGTTGATGGACCGCAGTGCGTTTGTAATGAGAATTATTATGGGAAAAACTGTGACAAAAGTGAGTTTATAACTGATTGAAGAAGCCAGTCTCTGAGGCATTATAGCACATTCTCAGAGGGATATTGATTATCTATTAATTCGCTCATTTAAATAAAGAGCAAAGCCTCCAACTTATCGGTTACATGGCTTAACAACTGTCAGCTATTGAAGGGTTGTACTTTTTAACTACTCTTGGTTCAGAAAAATGGGCATACATCGTGTGTATGCTTGTAGAGGGACATTTTTTTATCTCAATCCAATTTTTGAGTAGAAATCATAAGAATCATCGAAGCTAAAAGACAGAGATGTGTTATAAGAGAGAATAATATCCCTATATTTATTTATTTTCATCCCAGAATGGATAACGAAAGGAAAATTATATCATTTTAAAACTATTCAATCGATAGACATTCTGTTATAAGAGAATCTTTTAGCAATAAATATCGATTGAGTAGAATATTTAGAATTTGTTCATTATGACCTATAATTTATTTGGCTGTAACCTTTCTTAGAAAAGCTCATCTTCAAGCTTAATCATGGGGAGAATGTAAGTTGTATGTTGTATGATTATAGATTGTCGAGGAAATGAAGAGAAACCTTGGATCTCTCTCAGAGTCCTTTCTTGGACTCGAGCGATATGAGAATTCAAGCTATTTACATTTAACGTCAGACAAGATCAAGACAGCCGATCTCGCTGGTAGATCATATTTCAATGATACAACGTCTCTTATAGGTGAGATCTGAAGATGTTTCATCAAACTATTCATAATATAATTATACAGTAAAGTTAGAACGAAGCTCAGTGTATAATTATGCAAAAGTTGACTGTTCTCTGAAGCAATTAGATTTAAACTATGATTCCTTTTGATAGCAATTATCTCCTTCTTTTCATCGTTCTTAGATCACACGAGTGGTCCGAGTTTCACTTTTGATAATGGAAGCTTTGAGCATATTCTTATCAGTGTTCTCTAATCTCTCATTGCATGTCTGTCATGGTTAGTGATCGTTGAAATATTCATACCAATAAATCTAGAATTTCTCTCCAGAAAATGTATTCAAAAGTAAACATTGCGTATTTTAAAATAGTTCATTTCTTCATTGATTTTCTCGACTGACTCTATTCCTCGGCCATCTTCATTGCTGAGTCTAAATCTATTTCACATGAGAATTTGGGGAACACCTGTTTGTAACGGTTATACACACAAAATCTCTGATACAGGGGACTTGTACAGGGACAAAAAAACTTGATTCTGAAGAGATTATCAAATTTTTATTAACCCAAGTCCTACCGAATATTAGTTGGATCTCCAAAAACTAATCAAGATTGAAAAATAACACTCTTTTCTCAGATATTGATCGTTGCTCCAGAACAGATTGGCATAATTGCGACCATGGATTCGAATGCGTTGATACTGAGAATTCTGATTTTATGTGCATTTGTCCGTCCGTCTCAAAGACAAAACCCCGAGAGACTTTAAAGCTACCCTTCTGCCCAAGTGAGTGTTCATATTGTAAGAAATGTAATTATTTATAAAGATTAGTTTCATAATTTTAAAGAAATTGCAAAAAAGTATCTTGTCTAGAAATAGCTAGAATGACTGACCTATATGCGTTTTTGTTCAACTTATAAAGTTCGGATTCAGTTATGATTTTTAGATGTCAAAATTTTTTCTATCGTTCCGGAAAACAAACGTAAGTATTGAGAAAGAGTAATCAAGAATGGTTCATTTGAATGTTCAGTTTGAGTGCGACGTCTCTGATTTGAATAATTTGTGTTGCATGTGATATAAGAGTGAAATAGTATAGTTTAACGTATATTGGATCTATTTATCCAAATCTAGAAACTGCTATAACTTTCAATTTTTCCTTTTAAAGATTGCTCATCAAATGCCTAAATCTTATTTCTGATAATTCAAATCTCTTAGAAATGAGGTAACTTTTCTGTTTCAAGTTTTTCTATTTTTCTGCGTCGCTTACCAAGTGAATCTCAACAGATCCATTCCACTAGAATTATTTAAATACGGGCTGGAACAACGCTCACTATATATCTATAACTAGTGACGTGGCTCCAGTCTCACCAAGGCCAAGTTTCAAGAGGACGGTAGTAGGACCCATGAGAAAGGGTTTCAAAATAACTAACTTTATGAAAATAACAATAAGGACTGCTGAATTATATTTAATTAATCCAAATAGAATTGAAGCCTGCTTTGTCGTGAAAAAAATGTAGCTATGGGCCCAAGAGGTTTAATATTATTATCCTTTATATCTAAACTTGTAAGAAGTGTTGTATTAATAACGCTATGTAACCCGAAAAATTGCAATAAATGTACCCCCCTATATACAAAATTCTATTCAACAGAAAGTTCGACAACATCGATTCTTTTCGTCGGCCTGATACTGCTGCCATTTCTCATTCTTGCCGTTTATGTAACGTATAAACAAATTCGTGACATGCAAATACGTCACAAGAATCGCCTCTACCGACATTTCCACGATGTTCCAGATCTCTAGGCTTTTGATAAGTTTCGTCAAAAGATTTTTATTCTTTTTGTAATTTACTTTACAATAAATTTGAACTTGTTTTAAAACAAAATAAAATTTTCAAGTTCATATTTTTATTATATATTTTCAAATGTATACAAGGTATACCCAAACCATGGGTGGGCTAGCCAGAACTTTATCCCCTGGCTCCATAACGAATGAACCTGGTTTGAGTCTCGGCGCCTGCGGTATACTGATGAGTCCCAAAAGGACGAAACGCGTCTGTACCCGGTGTGAGATGGTAATTCGGGGAACTACGTTCCAGAAGGGTACGGAGTTGTGTGAAATAGTGTTGGTATTTCCTTACATTTAAAAATTCAAAAATCCGACTACCCACGAGCCTACTTACAAGTAGCTCGAAAACACATAATTTAAAATTTATTGTATATAATTTTCTATAAGAAATGTACAAAGTTATCTAGCGTATAATATGTGAGCAATCCATACTCACTGCATTTTTTCTTTAAAATTTTATAAATTAATAAACTCTATTACCGTTCTATCTTATATATTTCATCATTATCCATATCTGCTGCATATTAAGAAGTCTAACCATCACAAAAGCCATCATCCTTTCATTCACTGTTGTACGCGAGAATTGCTGAAAGAAAAAAACAATTTTCATTCAAGTATCTAGCAACATTTGATAGATTATCCATCTCTAAATCATTTAGTGTCTGAATGCTTTTGTTGCGTCAATCAGTGAAATTATTTAATACTATCCGACTTTACCGCCTATTTTCATTCATTGCTTAGATTATTTTTACTAGCAATAAATCAACAAATTTTGCCAATGAAACTCACCAGCTCTGAGTAGCTCAAACCATATTTCAGCAATTTCCGGATTTGGCACAGACAACAATAGTGAATGCTTCTTTGTATATAGGATTAGATCAACCTTTTTATTCGGTAGCAGGGAGGCGATTGACTGATAGTTTCCCTTGCGAAATGTTTGAATGAAGAAGCGCTTTGATTCCTTGATAATCTGATTGAGAGAGTTCATTCTTGTGGATGAAAAAAGATGCCATTAGTCGATTTCGCGATAATGATATTTTGTAATGACAATGGGCTGTAAGTAAAATAACAAATTTTTGCGACGAGACGTTTCGAGGGTGGGGCGATCATCCTCTTCTTCAGTTGTCTGAGTTTGAAAAATTCGTCAAAATAAATTTGCTAAACCGAATCCCCTCCTTTTCACCACATCAAAACCTTCATACGTAAACCATACTCATTCTAGCCTCAAATATATAACCACTCAAGTCACTCCTGATTGGTCGATTACTCTTAGTCTAAACTCTACACTCTACACTGAAATAAAAATTAAAGTCATTATCCTTTATTACTTACATAAATAGCCTCAGAATTATAGTGATTGATAAAGTTGGAACCAATGACTCTCTATGGCTACCGACCCAATGTTACCATTAAAAGTAGAATTATTGCCTATTTCTAAGGCCTCTTGTATTATTCTACTTCATATCACGGAAAACACTGAGTGTAAAATCAATTTTTCGGAGGTGG
>JJOG01001225.1:0-15632 GCA_000715275.1 Gyrodactylus salaris
TTGTTGAATCGATCATCTAGAAGAATAGGTCTACACGTTTTTAAGAGTAATTTTTATTCTCAAGTGGGTATCGAGTTCTCCAGGCGATGAACGAAAAGACAAAAGAAAGCCAGAGCTTGATTTTGAGTGCAAATTGTTCCAGCTGTCGACAGGGCTAAGACTGATATTTCAAATATCATAGGAAATTTGCTTGATTCCTTATACAAAATCGGCACGAAACATGGCACCATTGAAAAACTCATAGGAATTAATGGAATTATTCCTTCGAAATATATTTTTATCCAAAAAGACATGGTGCCAGAAGTTTACGATCAGCTTCGCCAGCCTCATCTTCAAACAACGGTCAAGGTTTTAAAAGATGAAACTGTCCAACTGGTTGCAATTTGAATAGATGCGTTTGCAAAAAAGCAAGAGACTTAGTAATAGCAACACCATATGAATAGATCTTGTAAAAATGTAGAAAATTTATAAATATTAAACCTTTATTTCAAATTATAATTTGTAGCTCAGCATATAAATAAAAGTGAATGGGATAGATAAACCATTACACAAACTGATCGGTCAATGTGTATAAATGTAGATCTTTTATACACAATGACGGCGTTCTATAGAATGACATACTTATACACATTGACTGTAACATATATATTGGGTAGCCCTAATTATAAATTCAACTAATAATTAGTTTTACATATGAACATTTTAGGGCTAATCTCATGTTCTTAATTCTTAGAAACTTTAGCTCATGTAAGTCGAAATTTTCAGAGTTAGCTACATCAAATTCTGATCAAAATTTGATTAAATCTTTTAACCCTCCTTACAAAAATGGTATAGCTTTCATAAATCACCAGCATTTGATTGATTTTTGGTGTAGAAATTCTTCTATGGTTACTAAAATATTTGTGTATCCCTTGCTAGTAGCGTAGTAGATATCCTTTATAGATATTATATTAGACATAGTTCATATTAACCTAAAAAGGTTTTTCTCATATCAAAGAATCGCAAGCACACGATTGGATGGTTTTAAATATAAATATGCTTGTCGATTTGCTAAAAGACATCTTAGTCCGCATAAACCTTTTTTTTACAAGCTTTCGTTTATTTTCGATTTGCATAGAAATCCTTAAATAATAATTACTGGTTTTTCTTGCAATTAAAAGTCAAGAAAAAGGTTTTGAGGAAGGTTCTTACCAATTTTGCAATAACGACTTATTATAAATCTGTTAAAATCTGATTAAGTATTTTTGAATGCTTCGAAAATTAAAAGTTTTACTAATAAAATCCTAACGAATATATATTTCAGATTGAAATGATCAGTAATCGCTTCTTGCCCAACATCAAGATTAGTGATGAAACCATAAGAGCCGCCTTACTCAAGGTCCTAACTCAACCGAACCATCACCTCGGATCCTTTATACCACGCCCTGTCCCGTTAGATCCCTGTCTTCATGAGCAACTTGTGAGTTAAATAGGTGATGTGTACCCAAAGACTTAATCTGAAGTCCGTTCCATCAGTATAACTAATTGTGGTCGAATAGAAATATTTTTGTGGTCATTTCTAGGAGATGTCAATTATCAAAAAATGTTTAAGATGGCCTCTAAATACATGATATGAGAAAAATCTATGATTTTGATTGCCTTACATCACTGATTATTAGAAATATCTAAAATATGCATTTTTAATCAAAATTTTATGTAAGATTATGCAAAAAAGTATTTCAAATATGCATATTTACGCAATACTTTTTTCTAAATTATGTATTCATTGCTGCTTCATTATATAGTTTAGATGCCTTCAAGGGCTTGTTTTAAAAAATTTGTAATTCTTGGCAGAAAATTGTTGATTCGTTTTAATTAGGTATTAAATCACTTATTTGCGCATGGTTTTATGACAAAGAAAGCAGCGGGCAATTAGATTAGCCATTGAAATTGAAGACATTCCCATTCTAAGTTTTTCGAGCAATCACGTTTACTCTGTAAAAAACCAAATTCTAGGATTGAAAGTTCACAAGAAAAAATATTTAAAGAATAAAAATCATTGACATTTTTCAAAGATTTGTAGAAATCGTGATTCTCATTTGATTGAGTTGATCGGAAGAAAGAAATCACATTTATCTCGAAAATTTATTAGAATATTTTCGAAAATATTTTACTTTTTTCTACTTAAGCAATTGATCAACGATCTATAGGGTCTTACATTTTAATGAATAGGTAAACTCGTTAGATAAGTTCTGAGAAATACATTCATTTGCAGACCCAAGTGATTTCTGAACCTAACCCATATTTTTATATTTTTTGCTCTATTTGTAAATAGAAGGCTGTTAAGAAATTGAATCCTCAAAGAAGGATGATTTTGTTAGGCAAAATGTGAAAAGAATACGAGACCTCGTAATAAGCCTTTTTTGAGGTTTGGAAAAAATCAACAACCTTTTTTCAAGATCAAACAATGGAGGATCGAAGCTGTGACCCGGTTGATAAAACTAGACCGTCTTGAATCTCTATTGATCCTGAGTCGAAATGAATGCGGTGAGATTCTCAATTATTGCCAATGGGATTTTAAAAAATCCCACGAGAAGCTCATTACTAAGCATTAAAACGATAATCTCACAACGTTACATCTTCTTATTGTTGTCTCTTTTTATAATGAAAATACTAGTCAATATGAAATAATATTTACAAATTTCATTGAAAAGTTTGGAAAAATTCCTTTCAAAGATTTTACTCTTCTCCTCCGTATATTAATTTGACGAACGAAAAAATTATTCATTATCATTTCTTTGTGCTTTTTATAGAAATAAACGAATATTTTATCATATTTTTCAATAATCTATAATTTTCTTCTATAGAATTATTATTTTCAGCAGTGACATCAAAACTTTATTAACCCTCAAAGTCCCCTTTTCCCAAAAATTTCGAAATTTCATAGCTCTGAAAATAAATTAGTACTTATGTTAGATAAAAGGTAATTAGTAATTACATAATCGAAGGATCTTTATTTATTTATGTATTTCATAGATAAATAAACAATCTCGAATAGAAACTATGGCAATGATCATGAGGCATAGGACTTTTTTTATTATTTTTATAGGGCATACTGGTCCAGGGGCAATTTGCGGAATGCAATATCAATACTATTGGTTTTGTCTCAATGATTAATAATTGCAAGAGTACTATTGGATAGTGTTGAGAGTCGTATGAAATACTACTCTTGACACACTATTGGGGTAGAAAGGCTGACCATTTCTAAATAAATGTGATTTTTGTCCTTTCCTACAGTAATGATGAATCATTGTGTCTAAAACAATAGCTTTACACATACGCACCCCTCCCTTTCATTCATACAACATCATTGTCATCACACAGATATCCTAATTTTTATATAAACGACTGTAAAGACGCACACACGCACCCCTCTCCTCATATAGTTACCATCAACTTTAAAAAAATTTACACGACTCAACTTCATGATTTTTTTCATTAGATAAGAGAGTGTACTACTTGTTTGCTAATCCACACTGAGTCTGCTGTATTCGGAACTTATTGACTAATTTTATTTTCAATTAATAATCCAGAGTAAAAGATTGACAATAATAATTTAAAATAATATTTTTCAAATATCCAGAATATCGTGAAGAAAAATACTTGTCTGTTCTAGAGTCTCTCTCTTTTTCAATTTAATACCTATTTGGGATCAATCTTGTATTGAAAATTAGCCTTAGATATTTTTCGACATTTTTTGTTGGATTTTCATTGGAGGAACTCTCCGATTTATTCTTTGCCTCTTGCAGACATTTACTAGGTTTTATACTTTACTGATAGCTAGTTGCATAATCTTCACTGATATATTAACTACTAGAAAGTTTCCAAAAAAAACTGGCCAGATTCTTGTTAAACAGTGCTTTCTTAAGACATATCGTATTCTCTATACCTCACTATCCTTTCTTTGTACTGAATTGCTGTGATTCAGTATACTCGGAAAAGAATCTCTCGAACAAATAGATATTCGATATCAATAAAATAATTATATTAAATTTGTACAAAAGTTCATAGTGGAATTATTACACCTCTTTATTTTGACGATTTCATCGTGAAATTTTCATGTTCGCCATCGATCAATCATACTTTGAAAATCACATAACTATGAATTTTAACGCGACACGATCTTCCTTGGATACGCATTGAAATTAAAAAAATTCTGACTCAAACTTTTGCAACGTATTCTCAAGACTAAATCTATCTACTGAAAGTGGAACGGTTGAAAAGTCTGTTGATTCAAAGAGAAAATGAATCTCTAAATAAACTCCTGCTGAGATGATTTATTTTATTAATACAAATTTGAAAAGGCTTCAAAGCTTCTAAATACACGAAAATCTTTATGTAGAATTTCACAAAGAAAAGTTATTCCACAAACATATATTTCAAGTAAAATCCACATAGAAATTGCACGAGTTTAATAATAATTCTATTTATTTACTTCATTGAACTTTAAACTTCTTTCGAATGCTCTCAGCCATTTCACTAATTTTCATATCGATATCTTTATAAGAAATCTCTTCAGAACCTTCTGAGCCTTCAGTGAGTGAATCTCCAGTAAGCATTTTTGAAATAATATTCAAAATTCCTGTGAGACTACAATTGTCATCCCCTTTGAACTTTTCCACTGTACAGGCCAAAATGCAGCCGAATGACTTCTTACATGCAACTTTGCTGAATAAACTGGAAATTTTCGTTCCAAGCGCCTTTGAAAATGCCTTGAAGCCAGTCTTCAATGCAGAGGTCTTTTTCTTTTCCTCTTTTTTCTCCTTTTTCAGCTTCTCCTTGAGTTCTTTTTCTTTCTTCTTTTGGAGTTTTTTAATCTCCTTCTCCGACAACCCCTTATACATTTCTTTATTCTTCTCTTCTTCCGCCATGAACTTTTTCATTTCCGCGTCATAATCTTCATCTTCCTCATTATCATCTAACTCTTCAGCGACTGCCAGTGATGCTGCTCCATCAAGCTCTTCTTTAGCTTCTTCCTCATCTTCTTCTTCAGCTTTCCCATCTTCTTCATTAGCTTCACTCTCATTGTAATAGTTTTCAAAGTCTATATCTTCTTCCTCATCTAAGGTGAAGTCTATTTCTTCTTCATTTTCGTCTTCTGGTTCAGTTTTGGGTTCTTCTGTTACATCAATCGTTACTGGCATTTCAGTAGTTAAACCTGAATCCGTGTCGTTTGAGAGACGAGTTGCGTTCTCATTGGCCACTGCAAGCTCAATAGGGAGGACTGTTTCGTTTCCTCCCGCGTTTGTAACATCATTTCCCTCATTCAAAGAAAGAGTACCGCTTTCTTTCTCTTCAGCTAAGACAATCACAGATCCATCTTCAACTTTAATTTCTTCAGAAACGGTCTCTTTGTTATCTCCATTTGAGACTTCTTCAACTGTTTCATTTTCATCCTCTTCGTTAGGATCATCCTCTTCGGTAGAATCCTCCTCATCGTTAGATTCTGAATCTCCCTTAGAAGTCTCTGTTAGTGTGGCAGTTGAGGTTAGACCTTTTTTTCTAGCAAGTCTGAGTTTTCTTCTTCTGGCATCATTTGAGAGTTCCTTATCATCGACTTCATCTGATTCTTTTGAGCTGTCGCTAGTAAGAAAAAAATCTAAAATTTAGAATCAAAAATAATCTTTAAATCTGATCGAACGCATATTTTCTTTTCTTCTTTTTTCATTCTTTTTTCAAAAAATCAGAAGAATTCAGTTGGTAATAATTTAACTAGAGATCGATCAACTCACTCGAGATCGAGTTTTCCTTCTTCCTCTTCAGATTCTTTCTTAATTTTTCTAACAACCTTCCTCACCACTTTCCTCTTTGGAGCAGTTGGGTCTCCATCTGGACTTTTCTTGACCACCTTTTTGATAACCCTTCTCGTCTTCTCGCTTTCCACCTGACGCTTGTTCACTGTCGTCCTCCTGTGCCCCATCTTCTTTGTGCCAGGCATTTTCCTGTTTGGCCTGGCTTCAAAATTTACTTTATAGTCAATCCCTGGAGCATTGCAAGAGTTGTATTTTGAGCATTCAGCCCTGCAACTTTTGAGCCCCGAGAAGTACCTCTTCATGCAGATTACTTTGTCTATAAAGTCACAGACATAGAGATTGTCTATTAGAAATATCGATACTAAGAGGAATATCTAAGAAGCGAAATTTCTTCATTAAGACTGCATAACTTAACATTCATGTGAGAGGTAAACCCACGATTTTCATCCAAATAATTCTGTAATCATTCTTCTCAATTATTTCCTTATATTTATTCCAAATCTAAACTGGTCGTGTCTTTCTGGTTAACGGATTAGTTTCGGATAATTCGAAAATCAATAAGAGGTTTAAATAAAATTCTACAGAGAAAACAAATATTTTGAATTAGCTTAAAACAAATATTTTGAATTAGCTTAAAATAGGATTTTTCCTATTTTACGTGAAAAATGTAAATATTTTTAATATGGATTCTTTTAGATTCTTCTGGGTAGTAGATATTTGATTTCACTCGCCATGGTTCGAACCGGAGAGCATCAAGCACTGGAAAACGATATCTTAGATTCTTTAAATTCTTTTGACATCAGTTAGATTATAGGGTGTAGTTATTGATTGACAAAATTCAAAGTCTTAATAATATTTTAAAATTAGAACAGAATTCGAATATCTGCATTTAAAAAAAAGTTTAAATAGTTTGAAATTTTTAATCAAACCTCTAATATCAGGTCGGAATTCGGGAAGTATTCTTCTAAATAAACAAAACTTGATCATTTTTAAACGTACTTGAGGCTGGTTATGTATGAACAATTTCCATTTTTGGAAATCCATATATGGATTACTTTTGATACGATTGTCGATTTAATGGATAAATAAATTTAAACGAATTCGTCTGAATTAGAGTATGGAGTAGGGCACTGCTTTTTGAAATAAGATCACGAGGAATCGCTTTAGATTGCTCAATAATATGATGAGGAACTAATTCTGAGGCTATTTCTATCTTTCGTGAGCTTTAAACCTATCTACTATGGTCGAAACTCTGATCATCAGAGCCTGATGTGTTAAAATCCATGTCAAATAAATTCAAATGGCCGCCAACGATTTTCATGCTTTTAAAGGCTACTTAATGGAAATATCGAGATATTCTGTTCAAGTAAATTATTCCGCTCCTAAAGATTATGAGATTGTTTGAAAAATATTTTCCGTTTAGATTCCGAAATTCTGGCTAATTTTTAACTAGCTCAGTCACATCTTCCTAACAAAAGGTTTTTAATTGAGAAAGTTTCTGATAAAGGATAGCATTTCTCATGGAGTTCCCAAATATTACTCTTATCTCTCATAAAATCTTTAGATAGTCGAGAAAATCCTGCTTTAAGTTTTGGTGCAAGTTCAAATTAATTTGAATACACTAATTATTTTTGCCTATTTCCTAATCTATAATAAATTTTCAAAATGTCAGAAGATCTAGAATTGATGATGGAAAAAATAATCTAATTCAAATCCAAATTAAATCAAATTTGAACAAGAAAACTCGTTCGGTTAAAGGAAAGATTAATAATGAAATTATGATTAAAAAGTTAAAATAGTATTACTCTCCAATTAAACAATGAGAGCCGAAGGTTATTATCTAAATGTAAATTTTCCTTCAATTTAACGTTTTCTTTACGTCACTCATCATTTATGGTAATTATCGTTGTACCTGAGAAATACAACCGCAGCTCGTGGAAAATAGCCAATTGAAGTACAGTAAAACCTGTAAGATTTTTAACTAAAATATTAATAAAACCTGCATAATACTAATAAGTAGTCCGTGTATTTTTATATACAATCATCATCAGGTGATCATCATGGTTTAACCATCATCAGAGAGTCTATTTTTGGGAGTGAAACACATACACACAAAAGTGAACACTGCAAATTAAGGCCGTTTTTACGCTTGGAGCATTCCCTAGTTCTGAATTCATTGAAGGTCTTCCTCTCTTTTTCAAAGTAAATTGAGTTTGTTTCTCTATCAAACTCAAACTGAGATTAAGAATAAAGTCCCTTCTTTTGTTCATTTTTTTTCCTGAATGTTCAAGCATTTTTTTGATATTCGATTTCTGATAAATATGCATTCACACCTGCAATCATTTGAAGGAAACAGTGAACAGGATACCAGCGTTTGAGTTTGTACAAAGGCTTTGATCTTGCAATGAAACTATCCAGAAGATCGACTCCTCCCATGAATTTGTTATAGCTAGAAATCAGATAGGGTTTCTGGACTTCTTTTTACAAAAACTTTGTGAATTTTGTAGTGGCAACGGACCTTGAAATAATGATATAACATGTACACTGTACATTGTACAGCTCTCTTGTCAAATAATTTTACCAAGCACAAGCCTGCATTTCTTTCTGAGAAGAAATCATGTTTTATTTCAGATTTCTTCAAAACATTATCTGTCTTCAATTTGATCTTGTTCAACCAGTTAGATCTGAGAGTTGCAGAAAGCTATCGTTAGCGGTGACTTCATCGATGAAGTCTATAGTTCAATTATGAAAATCATTACAAATCCCTAACATTTATACATGTGGAATACATAGGACGCCCATTGTCACGCTAATTTCTACCCAAATTACGAAAAAAATATAATAGCTATAAAAAATTAAATTACAGTTTCAAAAAGAGGAGATTTCATTTAATATACAGCAAATTACCAATCTATTGAGAAAAAACTTTGTCTCTAACTATTTTCTAACTAATTAATTTTTAGATTTCATTTTGAATTGAAGATGTTATTATTATCTTTTGATTTTTATACCGTTCGAAAGATCTTTGAAAGATGTCTTAGAATAATTCAGTCTGAACTATAATAGTATTCAAAAAATTCAAAAATAATTCGTAAAAAGTTTGTGTGTCACTATGGGTGTAGGACTTCTACACTGTAGGAGGGTTAACGAAGGTTAGAAAGCCGTCCCTTTTTATTCATCAATCAAAAGAGATTATGCAATTTGACAAGAAAACACACCAGGTATTAATTATATGCACGAAATAGACACTCAGTATACACTGTGGGGTCCATGCGCTCATTTGTTATTTTGGGCGGCCTGAAACAGTATAATAGCACGTTATTTCGTTAACGGTTACCTGTACCGACCTGTAATAAGCTTGGATTAATGCTCTTTGGATGCGAGTATTCTTTCTCGGAGCAAAAAACATCATAGTGGTACTAATATGGTCTACAGAATACATTCAGTCAAAAAATGTCGGAAAGATTTTATGCAACGACTCCTTAAGCTTGTAATGAAATCAATAAGGATTAATGCAACCTTTTCTACGGATCTATATTTTTAATGTTAAGAGAACCCTTTTCTCTCTAAAATCTTTTCGGGGTCAGGGACTTATACAAATTCTTGACATCGCTTCATAGAAAGATGTGTTTCAATACAAGAAAAAGATATGCCCCGATGTTTATACAATAGAAAAAGAAAATGATAAGTTATCATTGATAACCTAACCCAACAAGTTCTTTTTGAATATAATAGGAATTGAGCTTAATTTTTAATTCATTGAATGTAAGCTAACATATACATTTAGTAATAGTTTAGGTTTAAAATATGTAAAATCTGTAAGCAGCAAAAGAAAATTGTTCAATGTTGAGATCTCTGAGAAAATTTTAGATTGACATTATCACGATTTTATGATCTATGGTATTTTACAAATGAACAACATCGCAAATATAAATTTCACGAATGAGGAACAGTTTCTGGTTTACAATTCTCGACTTTAGAATGGCTCGTCAAATATCTCTTTAGTTAGCGTTCTAGCTAATTCATTACTAGGACATGGAAATGCAGAATTTTGCAATAGGCCTTGTGCTTCTGGATGTCTGAGTTTGTAAAGAGGAATTCCGGCTGATAGAAATGCCCTCTTGATTTTATGTCTTTTGTCGTTTTCTTTCAACGAAATCTGCTTCCCTCCATCATTGATACTTCTTGTTGTATGTGTTTGAGTATTTTGATGCTGTTCTACTTGATATTCTGTTGCTGAAGATACGTTCTTTAGACAGATGAGGCAGTATAAGTCTTTTCCAGCTTGTTTAAACTCTTTAGAGTAATCTGTTACGTAACGTCGCATTTTTGGTCATGATCAACAGGAAACCATTCCCATGCTGGGCTATCCGTTAGTCATTTATTAGGTCCTACAGTCATTGCTTTGTATGACACATGATGCATATAATTGTAATAATTCGTGTTGTTTTTCAAAAATCATGACTTTTCGTAAGAATATTGAAATATGTAAAAATATGCTAGCCCTAATAATTAGTAATCAAAAGCTCCACGAAGATACACTGGTTCATTGAATTAGTTCTTTAATGTCTTCCTCATATTTTGTTTGGAATTAATCTTATTTTGTTTGGAAAGGATTCACAATTTATAAAAAGTACTCAAAACTTTAATTGAGTTATATATTGAAAAGTACTAGAAATATTTTTCAATACTAAAGAATTTAAAGCTCTAATCATCAGTCTGTCAATTTTTACATTAATTCAAGCGAGGTATCGACTAACTTATCACTAAGAGTCTCCTTTAAAGATTTCACAATATACTTTATAAATAAAGTTAATTTGAATTGTGTGAACTTAAACCTTCAATAATGTCGCAACAGTGGAGAGACCTCGTGAAAGCTGGAGCGATAACGCCGGCGCTGGAAAAGAAATCTCAAATCGAGTTAAATGAAAAAGAAAACGAAATAGAAGGAAATGTAACCGCGGTGGTTAGATGGCTCGAGAAGGTTCCTTACATAACATGTAACTCGAAAGACGAAGTTTTCATTAAAAAGTTCCTCCGGTACTCAAAGTACCGACAACTTATAGCCCAGACAAGAATCGACAACTATTGTAGTGTACGTGCCTCAGCCAAATACGGCCGACCTGACTGGTACAATCGCTTAGAGATGAATAGTCAACATTTAGAGAAGTATCATCAAATTAAGGGCCACATCCCCCTTGGCTTCTTACCCGATAACGGTCCGCTGGTGATTTTATTTAGATTCCAAAATGTTGATTACGATTTTCTTCCAGAAAACTTGTACGTTCGCTGTCTTCATATGATGATAGACTACTTAACGAGTATACCAGCAGTGCAGATATCCGGAATTAGCTTAATCTTTGACATGGACGGGATAAAGAAATCGGTATTGAAAGGCTGGGGTGATAGGAAGACAACTGATTCTTACACAAAATACTTTCAAGAATCGTTACCCTTAAGAATGAAGCACATGTGCTTCTATAAGGAGCCGAAAAGATTCGACGTTCTCTACAAGGTGTTGGAGGTTTTCCTGAGTGAAAAGATTCGTAAGCGAGTGCACTTTTGCAGTGATAATATGGAAAAGTTGAAAAATGCCATGCCCGGCATAGACGCTCTCCTGCCGAATGAGTACGGCGGTAGTGCTGGAACTGTAGAGGAAATATTCGAGTCTGGATTTCAGCAAATGAAAGATTGGTGCTCGAAGAACGATGACTTTGAGATTTATGTGGATGACTCAAAGAGAAAGGAAAGGTCTTTACTAGACAGAGTGAGTGAAATCGATACAAAGGGTTCTTATGTGAAACTTGCAAAGGACGAATTTTGAAACAAAGATAAATTTTTGAATTTAATATTTTTCATATTATTGATTTCTTCGTTATTTCTGTGATTTGGCTATAGATTTGTACTTTAATAAATATAAATATTTTGATATGAAGTTGACAATTTAAAATTTTCATAAGAACGAAATTTTCACTATTTTTCAGAACTACTGTAGTGCAAAATTAGAAGAGACAGGATTGAGAATATAATATATTTGATACATAAAATACATTAAATTTAACCAGTTTTTTAATTGAAAATCTGTCGTTCACTCGGTCGGGATCAACTGTCCGCCTCATATTTAAAAAATACAAGAATAACTTTAGTTTTAATTTCTCTGGATGGCACTCTCTAAGCAGAGATACAAAATAATCGTTCAGAAGTTTAAGAATAGTCTTCCCCATAACACTGCCACGTCTTGTGCTCTCTGGGACTTTTTCTGTTAGGGGGCAGGAGTTTCTGTCTCGGTGTCAGTTGCATCAACGACCTTGTGTGCCTATGATTCATCTCCGAGCACTTCAACTCGACAGACATCAGCTTCCTGCGCTAGTTGCCCTCACCGTTTTGCTGTCTATCTGCCGATCGATCATCTTCACCTCTGGCGTTCTATTCTTCCTTCTAATGAGCGTTTGAGAGGCGGTTACTAAGTTCATGTGTGTGCCTAAAAGGCTTCCAATTTTCTTCTCAGGAATAGGTTTGAAGGAGTAGCAGCTTTAGTGTCCAGTAGGCCACTGCTAATTGAAAAAAGTTTATCCAGATCTCACAGTTTCGTGAAATATATAGGTTCGAACCCAAATTGCGAAGCTTACATTATTGAGAGAAGCTTTTCAAATCTTCAAAAACAGAGACCTTGTAAAAAGAAAATTAAAATTTTTTTTTATTTTTTATCATTGATTAAATAAAATTAATTTCATTATTTTTCATGGGAAATGGACTATTATGGACTATTTGAGGCCTAAGAAATGGACTGAAATAAATTTGTAATGGGCTTTTTTGGGTAGCCCTACTCATGTCTCATGATCCACAAAATTTAGGCTTTCGAGGCATGTCTCTTAGGGTTCAGAAAACCGCTAAACGAGTCACGGTTACTGATGGCTACTGAAAGGTTTGTAACCGAAAAAATGCTCAGTTACAAATCCTGATAACCGGTTACATTTAAATAAATATATACGTATATTGTGTCTTTGAATCGCAACAAAAGAGCATACAAGATCAGTTCACAATTCACGATGAGTTATTCTTATATTTTCGGAAATGTTCATGGTCAATTCTTCATCAATATCCAGTCGAGGTCTCCCATTATTCCTCGCATTTTAGAGGCTGAAATCTTCGCTGTGTGGTACGGACATTCAGAGCTTCGTTACCATAGACATGGCATATTTCTTTACATGATCGAGTAGCGTTTAAAAAAATACTGTTTTCGAGTTAGAGTTTTAAGTGAAAAGAAAGCTGAATCAAGGTTGAGATTTCCCTGTCGCATCCTTTAATTATGAGGCTAGCTTTTGCCAAGGTTGAAAATGCTGTGGAAGCATACATCTCTCAATCAAGATTCTTTATATGGAAAGGAAGAGGAGGCTTTATTCGTATTTCTGAAACAGATTTCTAGAATTGATAAAAACCAAAGTTTACTCGATTTCTTTTATTTCAATGTAATTTTTTTGCAATAGTAAAAAAAATGCAGAGCATTAGTCAATCATATCTAAATTTTCGAGGTGAGCATCAATGAAAGTTGAAATTCATTTTAACCCCTCCCCCTCCTCCCTGACTGAAGAAGGTGTTGAAGACGTTGAATTCATCGCTAGGTTCGAGGGAATCGAAGCTTCCATTGTCATAACGACTTCGCTTCTTGGGATCACTAAGGATGTTGTAAGCTTCGTTTATTTGCTTAAATTTGATCTCTTCCTGTTTCTTCTCCTCATCCCCAGCAGATGCATGACGATCTAAGAAGAGGAAAGAAGTTGTCAAAAATTGATCTGCATTGAAACACTGCATTTAAATGAGTCTAAATTGGTTTAGAATCAAAAATAATATTATGAATTGCATAAGTTATATCAAAATTATGAATGAGGTTATCTAATAATGCAAATATTTTTGATTCATCTTCTTACTACTTGGAAGTACGCATAATGAGTAATTATTAGGGTTACACAGAGTATATCATTAAAGCCACCCAAAATGGACCATGATTCATTTTGTTTTTTTGCAAGAAAGAGTACTAAAAGTGGTTAAAAGCAGATTAGGCCTCTCCAAAAAATGACTTTTTCCCTCTCTAATATACTTTAAATGTATTAAACAAAATTCAGATGATTTGGAATATATTTTTGTGAACAAAATATTCTATATTAGCAAAAAAAACTTGTTTGTACATTGGTTTTCCTATAAAACTATGCAAAAAGAGTTACTCCTTGATTTAGAGTAAAGTATCAAATTTTAAATTTCTTCAATTTTTATCAATGTTTTTCCAAGAGAGTTAATCTCAAATCAATAAGCATTTCACAAAAATAAGAGTGCATATTTTTCATAAAACTGTGCATATCTTTTTGATCGGGGCCGAACAAGTCTCCTGAAATATTATACAGTATTATGTCAATAATGAGGTTTTTTGCTCTCACAAGTGAAGACCTAAATGACTTTTACATATTTCGCGATAATTTTTGCTTATTCTTTTTCAATAAAAAAGGCTTTAAAGTAGTGGGAAAAGTAGTAACATTTCAAGAAACCTTAGATGTAGATGATATTATATCAAAAAATGCACCAAGTTTTTCTTTGGTGGTATAAAATATTTTTTCATCAAATTTCTGTAGTACAATTGAAAAGAATCAAAGAAAGCCTAATTTAAAGAGAATGTCACGGAAACTATACTGACGATGTAGAATGCTTAAACATCTTTAAAAAATCTATGCATTGTCTCCAAGAGTTTTAGAGAGGTTGAACAATTAATTTGTAACAATTACTAGAGAATAGCTGCAAAATGCATCTCTCATGCTGACTACATGTTAACAATAAGTATTGATTGATAAATATATATTACATGAAATGTTACCTGTCTGGTGACATGTGTTGTAAAAGATGAGTTGACTTTGTAACTTGTCATGGCTTATAAATTACGACGAGAATGCTGGGAAATAAATTGCCTGATTTTGATAAGATGTAGAAACAATCCCGATTGCCTAGAAGATCAAATCAAGGCTACTTACTTTGATATTAAAACCTGAATTAAATAGAGCTTATTTGCCTAGATATCTATAAAATGGTAATCCCATTCGAATATTATGATCTGATTTGGAAAGGAAAATATGAGTTTAATATGAAAAAAAATCAGTTATTTTCATCAACAACACTAGTTCTTGGTAGAAGAAGAAAAGAAGGTTCAAGAGTACTATTTATATAACAGTATTTAATTCAAATCTCTGGTATACATACATTTATTTATATTATATCGATTTCAATAACGATTTCTACTCAACACTAGAGAGAGAGAGAGAGAGAGATGAAAAATAGCTCGAAAAGAGTGTATTTCATACGATACAAGGAATAAAACGGCAAAACTCACGGCATTTTCTCACAACTTGAAAGAATCAATATCTAATAATCTTTTCTTCTGAGGCGCATGAAATTTATGATTTTTAACAAAAAATTGGAATTATCAGGATAGTAAGGTCACAGGAACTAATTATTGTGATAACGGAAAAAATGTTCTGTTTTATTTTTTTTGAATAAATATTTATTTATCGAAGATGTTTGGGAGATTATCAAAAATGCGCAATAGTCTGAAGAATGGGAAATTCAAATAGGAAATAATTTCAGCTAATTTCTTCATGATCTAAAGTATTAATCTAGAGGCTTTCTTGCAAGTTTTTCAAGAATATTTTGAGAATAGGTTTTCATAAAAATAGATTCGTACAAGCACATTGCTGAGGTCAAAGTGTTTAATTTGGTCATTTTCAAGGCAACCAGAAATATTTTTCAGAAGAGGTGGTTTCTGTGAATGAAATTTCCGCTCAACCTCTGAGGTACAGT
>JJOG01001226.1:0-10793 GCA_000715275.1 Gyrodactylus salaris
TGATTTTTTCACTGAACAAAAGTCAGGCTTGTGTATACTCAAATGGTTTGACAAGAGACCTGTCCATGCTATATCTTCGTTTGAAGGTCCCACTCCTGTGCAAAAGATCCAGAGCTACTGCAAAAAGTCAAAAAGTTTTATTTCAGTCGACAAGCCTCATCTTATCTCAAGCTACAACAAAGGTATGGGAGGAGTCGATTTATTGGATAGCTTTATTTCCAGATCAAAGCCTCTATATAAGCCAAAACGCTGGTATATATACTGTTTTCTTCAGATTATAATGATCGCTGGAGTTAATAGCTATCTATCCTGGACTCATAAATTTGCAAATCAATATTTTTTTTCCATTTGGGACGCCCAAAGGGACACTGGTGTCCCGTTCTATAACTTCTAAAGTAAATTTTTTTTCAAAAAAATTTTTTAACGAAAGTTTCTTAAACATATGCCAATTTGACTTTGGTGTAAAAAAAATATTTTCCAAGATTGTAGTAAAAGGACTAGCAGGGTTAAATTTATTACAGCAAGATTCATGATTCATGATGTATTGTTGATTCAACAATAGGGCTTCCCAATATAGTCTGTCGAAAATAACTCTATAAAGGAAGTTTACCGTATTAATATAAGACAGAAATATATTTTAATAAATCTAAATTAAGATTACTACTTTTTTAAGATTTTTTTTCCATTATTCATAAAGAAAGATGGTCTCTATTGCGGATTGAGAAAATTCTGACTTTTCTTGATTTTTGAGAATATTTGTAAATTTTAGGTTGTTTAAAGTTATCAGAATTTTTGAATGATTAGGCCTTGTATAATATACAGTGTATATCTTATTGATAAATCTATAATTATTTGTTTCATAATCAAAAATCAAATCCCATTTTCTTGCATTTTACCCCGACCCCCTAGAAAAAAATGAATCTAATTTTTGATTGCAAGAAACAACCTAGGCTCATAATTTATAACTTCTCACCATTTGAGACATGTATCAAAATTCAGGTGATGTGAACTTTTCGACAAAAATCGAAAACTTTTCGATTCTATTCATATATTGCCTCTTGAGATGAAAATGTTAATCCAATCATATTTGACTAGACTTGAAACTATAGAAACCCAAGTACAAGATTGTATCAGAGAAAAAATGATAACATGTGTCTTTTTTGGAGATCTGATCAAATGACAAGATCAATCCAAGGATTTTATTTCATAAAACCTGATCAAACAATGTGTGGATATATAGAGAATTGCAAAATTATTTCAACTGTATTTTTGAATTATTCTAAAGTTCAAAATCATTCATTGCACTGATTTTGTCCAAGTCTAATTTTATGATACCATATTGATTTTTCTCAAAAGTTGAAAGAAATTTTTTAGATTTTTTCATTGCAAGACAATCTTTTCTTTGGAAGCTTATCAAGAGTTATAGTATCCAAGAGTATTGACTACTCGGCAGTAGAAAATTTGGAATCAAGACAAATTATTGTACATCTATGAATCAAAAGTTTCCATCTGAAGAATCTATTAATATTTATTTATTATTTAAAACCTTTCATTGATACTTCATTCGAGAGAGGCCCAAACATAAATTTTTCTGAATTTTGTTATAGATTACTTGCTGAGGAAAATCCAGAAGACCTTTTTGTCTTTAACATTCTTCAAAAAGATTTCTCCATTAAAAGTTACGAAAAAATCTTAAATCTCAATTTTCAGAAATCTGACTTATCAGATGAAAGATTTTAAGCTTGGTATATAATTTACAAAAGGAAAAATAATTGAACAACTTCGAAAGTTAAATCAGTTTCTAGATTTAATAAAATTCAAAATTAAGATAAAAAATTCAAATTATTTTCGCGCTTAAATTTCAAAAAGCTGTATTCTCGAAGCCTAACATTATTTAGGTGCGAAAGTGATGTCATTCGAAAGTCTAATATTTACTTAATTAGTTTGTGGTAGTTTGAATTTTCCTATCACCGATTTTGTCGGTTTGTTCTAGTGAGATGTAACAATAATGTTTCTGTGGGCATTTAAACAACTTACGGTAATTCACCACCTTCGAGCTGTTTATTGAGGAATAATTCGATTTGGAGAATAGAACACCAAATGCCTTTCTTAAAGCTGACGACATTGATGAGGTGTGCGAGTAATTTTGGTCCTGCACCTTATTTATAGTGTCCAAATAATCCTTTGTTAAGCTATCATTCGTTTTCCGACTACTAAAAATATTGGAAAGAAAGGTTTATTTACAGAATCTTTCTAAACAACTAACAAGATGGGATTTTTTTGAAAAAATTAAATTGATATTTTCATGTTTGATCAGAGATCACTGAATTCGGTCGTTTCTTTTTCCATTGCTGAGTCTAAATCTCACATCAAGGGTTATACTAGGGGAGGGCGGGTGAGGTTTTTCTTTACCAAGTAAACTCATCTCGTAGATGGAGGTCAGCAGAATGGAATTCCCGCCATATGAGAAAATCTACGCTATTAGATAAAATCTTTTGATCCAAAATAGGGATTAGATCGATTTAAGAATATGAAATCTTTAGCGTGTAGTAAACTGTGTAGAAAACTAGAAAATTATTTATGAATTATTTTTGTCTTATAATAATACATTGTAATGTTATATTACTAATATACTTAAAAAACAAAACAAAAATTTTAAATTGTTGTTTGACGTTCAAAATAATTTAATTGATCCTTTTCAAAGAACCTTCTTCTAGTGGAGGAATCGAAAAAAATTCTCTGTTAGACTTCTCTTAAACACAATCTCATTAGTAACCAATCAGAAGCTTTATAGTATTTTTTGAAGATTTCTGTGACTTGCTTTTCTTTTTCTAAGACTAAATCGTTACTATTATTTAGCAAATATTCTCTCAATGAGTTAAACTTTTTATTGTAACCAATAAACTCACTCTATTAATCATGTAAAACCTTTCGTGAACTATTTGGCCCTAAAACTTTAGTTTTATTTTACTAATTTTTCGACTCAAAGAAACCCTTTGCAAATAGTCGATATTTGTATATCTAAATGTTACTTCTTAAGGATTTATATTCGCAAAATAATTTTTTCGTAAACCTTTATCTTTGCAATATTAAAAAGTTTAACAAATTTTCAACATTAATTAAAAATAAAATCATATCATTATTTTTCATCTATCAAGTTCAACCATCTCTCCGAGTCTGTAAAGCAACTATTTCAATTTTGTTTGATTGATTACCAAGGTAGTGAATTATTTTTGAAAAAAGAGCTTTTTAATAATTATCGAGACCGATCCAACGCTGTGTTTTGCTAATGAATCATTGAAAGCGTTAAAACTGGTTTTTTTTTACTTTTTTTTGACGATTAAAAAGCATATTGTCAGATTAATAATTTCAAAAAATATTGCGGTTTACTTCTTTTTATGATATTTATAATGTCATCTATAGTTCAGAATTTTTCAGATAAAATCACGGTTTATATTTGCGTCTAGACCAAACAAACAACATTCAAAATTTTTTTTTTAAATTTACCTCGTTTCATTTCGTGACTTTACAACAGTGAATTTAGAGGGTTGGCCGTTTGAAGAAATCATAGAACTCTTGGGATGATTAGAGATACGATCTGAATCCGTTGGGGAAGATGGCACTAACGGCAATAGGTGATATGTTGCATAAAGATAATCAAACTTTCTTCCAACTACTGATTCGATAATACTCTCTCGGCTGTATCCCATCGAGATCATGGAAGCGACGCGCTGTTCATCAATCGGTATATCACTTACCACTTTGGTCAAGTTAACATGAGATATCAAAGTCTCATCTTCATGGCCGATATTAGTCCAGATATGTTCAATGATTATTTTTAGGGAACTTCGTTTCCTCGGCTCTGTCACCAACATATTCCCGATTAATGATCTGAATTCCTTGGAGACGTTGATAGGATTGAAGGAGTAATCAAGTCGTAGGATCTTATTCTTCAACTCAGCCATCGAATTGCCCTCGAACGGCATATGACCCATAACAAGAGTGAAGGTAAGAACACCCAAGGACCAAATGTCAACACATGGCGGGTAGTAAGGAATGCCGAGAAAGAGTTCTGGTGCTGCGTATGGCGGAGACCCGCAAAATGTGAACAAGCGGCTATCTTGAAAGCTAAACTCGTTGGCTAAACCAAAGTCTGCTATTTTAATATTTCCATTACGATCCAACAAGACGTTTTCAGCCTTTAAATCTCTGTGGACAATATTATTGAAATGGCAATAGTGTAAAGCGGATAGGATTTGTCGAAAGACTCTTCTAGCTGCAAGTTCTGACATTCTACCTTCCTTAATGAGGTAATCGAAAACTTCCCCTTCACTGGCATACTCAAGGACGAGACAGAGGGCATTGTTTGTTTCAATTATTTCGTACAACTTGACAACATTTTCATGCTGCAAAATTTTCATAAATTTAACCTCTCTTGATATCTAAGAATTTGGATAAAAATTAATTGGATCAATAATTTCTCAAAAACGATTTTTTATTGAAATGATAAGGTTAGAAAGATATTGGGTCATAAAACTCACTTTTTCGAAAAGATTTTGATGAACTCTAGTTTTGTCTATAATTTTTATGGCAACTTCGGCGTTCGTTAGAACGTGATAAGCAAGTTTAACTTTGGCAAAGTTTCCTTTGCCAATTGTTTTAATAATGAGGTACTTTCCGAAATTCTCTGCACTTGTTTGTGGTAAATTTATAGACGTCGAGGCTGTTTGATCTTTTAAATTAATGTTCTCTATTTCTTTTACATTATCCAAAGCTTGAGTATCTGATAGTAGTTCGTTTTCAATATCCATTTTTAAGTCATAATTTGAGAAATCACGGCTGAATTTTATCCATTATTCCTTCACAGATATTATTGTATTCGTATTCATAATCGCAGTTAAATTTACTTTCTTAAAACAAAGAAATTGTTATAGGTGAAAATACTTTTGTTTTATTATTATACAATACTGTGATTATGTGAAATTACGAGATGAGTGAGGCTCATCAAGATAAACCTAAAGACTTAGTCATGCCAGATTTCGATTTAAAAGTCAGCCCTCACGAATTAAACACCACTCAGGATTTGCACTCATATAATGTTAAACTCTTGGAGTGCATAAGAGTCCTTAAGAATACTCTTTACGATCGATGTTTCAATACCAGTACTCCCTACTCAAATCCAATGCTCTTTAAAATCTCACGTGACAACCAGCGACTCCGATCTGAGAACATTTCGATGAAATCACAAATCGCTGTACTAATTCGTTACAAGGACCAAAACAGTGGCTTAAATAGTGAATTAAATCTCGTTAAAGAGACTCTAACTCAGTACAAAATCCTAATGGAAGAAGGCAGCAAGAACCGTGACGACCTCTGGAAGGAACTAGTGCGTGCTAGAAGTGAAAATGCCAACCTACGTCGTGAAGAACGTCAAGTCAAGACAAAAGGTTCAATTTGCTTGGAACATTTGAAAAAGATCAACTCCTTAGAAGCCAACATAAAGGATGTCGCTGATGAGAATAAGGCGTATCAAGAAAAAATTATCACACATGTAAAGAACCTTCGCGAGAAGAATGACTTTCTTCAAAAGTTGAAAACCTCCTTCGCTAAGCAATTGGATATTTTGCAAAAGGAACGTGAACAGATCTCCATTGATTGGTTTAAAAATGTGTGTCGCCTGCTTGATTTGGATGAGGTTCTCATTGACAATGTGAAGATTCCTAAAAGGGTTAAAGAGGTTAGCAGTTACAAAAAGAAACCCAGTGTTCCAGTCGAAGTTGATCATTCAAACGAATATATCTCCGTGAATACGTTCAATGAAATATTTGAAGATTTAGGTAATTTTCTTTAAATTATAATCGTGTTTTTTGAATTATTAGGAGCTCTGTTTAATTTACACAAACTGTTGATTTTCTGCTAGATGGTAATTAAATACGTCCTTATAGCTTTATAAAAGAATTAATTGTTAAAGTGAATTTCAATCGGAATAAAAGTTGAATAACAAAACTTTTAAAAATTGTAATGAATTCTTAAAATTTCTAAACGTAGTTTTTTTAATAGAACTTTTATTTCGAAATTATTTAAGATTGTGATCAAATGTATAGTTCTTTGAATAATGAATTTTTGTTGCTGACATTCCACAAATGTTTGCAGATACTTTTGGTCTTTGTGGAGGAGCCTTGCAGCAAATTGAGGTTAGCTCTGAGAAAACTGTGTTTTAACTTGTCTCTTGTATTGTGACCATACCCATTGACAAAGTAGTACTATAGAAAATTGTTGTAGCATTTTGATGGCCACTTTGGCGTTCGTTAGAAAGTTTAACATTGGCAAAGTTTCCTTTTATCCGGATGATTGAAATATATATTTACTTCATTTTTAAAATAAAAGTGTTGAATAGTTTCTATTTATTTAAATTTATCCATATTTAAACATGATTAATCTCATTTGTCGAGAAAATTACTCTCAAATGGAGTATCTTTGACAATGTATTCAAACTTGAAAGTCTAAAGTGTAACAGCAAGGTATTACTCTAAAATTGTTATTAACCTAAATTGTTATTCCCTAACAATTACTTATGAATAATAAACATTTTTTGACTATTTGTAGCCCTAAATGTTCAATCAATTTAATTAGATAAGCTTTTAAAATCTTATTCACGAAAAATTCTATAAACACAAGATTTTCATTCACTTTTTATATATCTCTAGAAAATTTTGATCCAATTCCATCTCAGATAAGGAATAGTGAGTTTGAATCTCTGAGTAGTTTTTGATTGTAAAATTTAATTCTTAATTTCCCTCTAGAAAAATGTAAAGTTGAACAAAAATCACTCCAGTCAACCATCCAGAAGAGTTATGATAAAAAAGTCAAGTCTAAAAGAAAATCTTCTCGTGTAGTTCTTAATAAGGACCTCTTCGTATCCGATAGTGACTCAGAAGGTGTGATCGATCAGAAAGTTGTAAATTCCACCCTTATTCAACAGGAACTGGAGAGACCGAAGCCTCCCAATTCCTTCGATGAGATTGACATTTCCTTGTTTTCAGACAAGAACGCTCCACTATTGTTAAAGAAACAAAAAATTACCAGCTTGTCATCTGACAATGATTCCGATGATAAAACAAAGTCTGTTGTTATTGAACGTATTTTTCAATGTAAGTTTTTGTATCATAGTAAAATTCCTTCAATGAATGTTACAAGATGAAAATGATTAAGAATTAAACCTCTCTTTAGCTCCTCCAAGTGTCAAGTCCAATGAAAATAGAGTTGAAACTGAACAGGTGGTGAAGATTAAAAGTCCTCCTATTGTGCCTTTTATACCTGACAAAGAGATCATAAATAACGATGACTCTAAAAGGGAATCTAATACCCCGAATAAAGATGCAATAGTACAGTTAGATGAACCCGAGAGACCTCTTGTAGCGGATAGCCCGCCGGAGAAGCCGAAAGAAATTGACAAGATCACCGCTGAAACATTCACCTCCCCTCAAAGTCCTAATCAGGAAGTTTGCAAAGAAAAGGCTACAATGGGAGAGGAAAAGTCTCTAAAAGTTGAGCTTCCTGTGAACTTGATTCGTGTGGAGAGTCAAGTCGAAGAGCCTTGTGATGAAATATCATCCCGAGAGGACATTCCGAATGATCCTAAATTTATCAGCCCACAATTGCAAGGTGCGTCTATGATCTATTCATTTTTGAAAATATTACATATATTTGCAGGTACTTTATGGATTAAAAACGTGTTCTAAAATTAGATTAATTTTTTCTATAAATCCGAGGTAAATATTTGGCCTAGATTCAAGAATAAAAAGTTTCAAATTTTCTAAATCAAAACTATATTTTATGAAGAGTCAAATCATGCCTTGAACTAGATTCAGTGGGCTTTTGAAATGTCAAAAGAGCAAAAAGTGGTATTTTCAAAATAGACCAAAAATTGAATTAATTATAAAAAAAGATTAATTAACCCTTTAAGCCTTTTCTTATCGTTATTCATATATCCAAGGTCGTAAAATACATCAAGTCACATCATTTTGAAGAAGAGTTTGTAGGCTTTCTCATTATATATCTTAGGCTATTCAGTCATTTATTTGAAAAAAGATATTGGACGTCTAATTTTGAAAAATTCTTACGTTGTTGAAGACTTAGAATTTGAACAAGTATGTAACTGTGTTTGAATAACAAGAAACAAGACATAATTGTTCTATTGACTGTATTCTATTGAAAGAGGCAAAATACCTCATTTATCTTCAAAGAAACCGTCTCCCAAACTGAATATTTCAGGAAAAATGCTCATAACCGAAAAGTTCTTAAAATTTAATTTTTAGCCTAGTTAACTTTGCAAAATAGGAATTATCATTGGATTAAAGGGTTAATATACTTCGTTTCTCTCTTTTGGAAGAAAAAATTAAGAAGCCAACCAATCAAGTTAATACTTATGAGTAGTAGGGTATTTTGATGTTGTTTCTGCTATCCAGCTGATAAAATATTTACCATCTTTAGGAGTGAAAGCGTATTTATGTTGAAAACAACTTATATCATAAATGCATTCATAATGCATTTCAGGGGGTTCAAGTATGAATTTTTTTGTTGAAGTAATATATTTCCTTCAAAAAATGAATATTTGGCTGGGTGTGCTACTTTTGTGTACTGATGTAGGAAAAGTTCCTCTGAGATGAATCATAAATTTCATTCATAGATGAAGAAGACACAGACGAAGATGATGAGGTTGCTGTGAGCATGGTAATCATTGAAAATATCGTCCCTCGGGAGGTAACAGAGGAAGAAGCAATTAAATCAAACATTTCCCTGCCGTCATGTCCTCCTCCAGCTGAGGACCGGTTCGTCTCATTGGTGAGGCAGGAACCTTCCTTCCTAGTCCCTGAACAGATTTCATCACCAACGAGGGAAGATTCTGTGGACCTAGACTCTCCCATAATCAACAAGAAGGTCATATCTGATCTCGTCAATAAACGCAAGTCACGAGACGATGTTGTCTCGGAGACTATTAATCCTAAGAAAAGTAAGTATTAACCCCTTTGTCATTTCTCTAATATGCAAAGTCATTTCTTCCTGATGAATTTTCAAAAAATCTACATCTCTAGGTATTAAATTATTTAATATTTTTCCATCTTTTAGAAGTTTGCAAAAAGCTATCCTTTGATCGTATCCTGAGTATGAAGTACTCCAAGACCGAATGCGATTGGCTTAGGAGCCTGATGAATTTTGAGGCGACAGCTCCGACAACCACTCCCGCGCCAAAGACTAACCCGGTGAAGGTACAGTCGAAAAGCCCAGTGAAAGCAACTCAGAGAAACAAAGATCTCCGAGCCAGACTTCTCAGGCGGAAACGTTAATATCGCCATTTGTTCATCATTTGTACATAATGTAATTTATAAAATTCTTGATATGATAATGACTCAGATCTGCGAGTTGAACTAGCGTGAAAAGCTTTGAATGAATGGTAGTAAAATGATTTTAATAGGAATAAAATGGAATAAAGCATAAATACAGCAAATTTGTTCAAGTCGTATTTCTGGCCATAACGGGTCTCATTAGTCATCTGATATATTGATTATATAAAAATAATCTCTCCTCTTGTGTACTCTTTCATACTCTTGTGGTGTTTTTTGTAAATGAATTTTCATATAAATGCTGATCCATCTTTCTCTCTCAGTGAAAATATGGCTAGCAATAATAGGTGATTGAATTTAATGTTTTAATAAAGGGATCACATTTCGCTTGGTTGATAAATGAAGAACTCTTTTTCTCTCGGAGTCTTTGTCTAATAATAGCCCTGGCCCAGGCAGTAGATGAGATGACTAATCTTCAAGGCAGGTCCGATTTTGATCTCCATCCAGTTAAGTGACTCAATCGTAAGGAGTAGAAAGGCTTGTCCGTCTATTTCCTTGAATAAAAATTTAATTTCTTTCAAACTTAATTTTAATCCTAAAACTAACATGTTCCATAAATTTATGGGCAGCTTCTCCGAGTGTACTAGACTTGCTGATAAGATAACTTGAGACTTCCTCGATTGTCCAATTGGCTGGGTCTTGAACGAAGCGGAGATCAATGGGATCTAGGAAAGAAAAAAAATATGAAATTTTACCTAGATTTTTTATATGACTCACTAATTGTAAACGGAGAGGTCCTCTGAATGTCGGATACATGGGGAGGATGGTTCGAAGGTACTGAAGAAGGTGTTTTCGTGGACACCTTTAAGCTGGGACAAGGCTCGGGGCTACTCGAAGTGGCGGAGGGTGGGTTATTGACCTGCATTAGATTTCCAATGACAATATCCGCCTGAATAGAGACTGGTTCGAGGTATTTCTCTGCGCTCAATTCTTCTTTTCCATCATAAACCGCTGGCCTATCAATTTGAAAATTAAGGCTGGATATCTCAGTTTGAAATTATGAGACAGAAAATGCCAAAATCTTTCAATATTTTCCCGTAATGAGGCTTTTCAACTCGGGTAAACCCCTTGGGACACTGGTGTCCCGTCGAGTAAAAGTTGAAAATACTACAAGAAAAATACATCCATAAAACTCAAAATTTATCACATTTTAATCGCTTTTGATTGGTGTAATTATCTCGAGTTATAATTATACACGTGTTCAAAGTTTTGCTGACAACAAAAATGTCATTTTAATCATACAAATATTAATTTTCCAAAATCTTAAAACCGATGTAACTTTGACATAATGCATCCGAATTGCCCCAAATTTTTTTTGATTTAAAGATGGTCATCCCAAGATTACTAGGAAGTTAAAAATATTTCAAAATAATGCACTGTTCTCCGCAA
>JJOG01001228.1:0-14060 GCA_000715275.1 Gyrodactylus salaris
TTATTAAAATAGAGGAGAAAGAAATCTAAAGACAAGTCAGGGTTATGAATGAGGTATATTTTCTAAGACCTGACCATATTACCCAATATAAGGTTTATTTAATGAACTGTACCTTTAAACTATTTAGCTAAAGATTAATTTTCCATTACTATGCGAAAAACCAAAACGCTGTCAATTCCTCTCACGAATGAGATTAGGGCACTGCTTTTTTGATTTTACCTCGATGGAAAATCGATGGCGGCCATTGGAATTTATTTGTATGTGGATTTTTACCACATCAGAGTTTCGACCATAGTAGATAGATTTAAAGCGCACAAAAGATGGAAATAGCCTCAGAATTAGTTGTTCATCATATAATTGAGCAATCTAAAGCGATTCATCGTGATCTTATTTCAAAAATCAGTGCCCTAGTGTAGATTATCGTCTGTAGATTCATTAAGAGCTACCAGTTTTTCATTCTGTAAAAGCTTTGTTAAAAACAAGATTCGGCGCACATTGAAATTGCGTGGGTTAGAGCCCAGGCCGAAAAGTGTAGGCTATTTATTTTTTATTTTCCCTCAGAAATATTGCCTGTTGATTACCGGTTTGATTCCGGTCTCCTCCCTCCTTGAAACAAATTTACTTTGTATATAGTTTCAAACCTCCCCCCCCCATTATAAACTTCATGTGAACCCGAAGAGAGTTAGACTCGGCTATGAAACTCAATTCTACGAAATATAATACAAGAAATATATATGCAACAGTTTGATTGATCATTCTGTGGGCCAATTAAAAAAATTCATATCAAGCGACATGATTAACGAATCTAAATAATCTAAGGATGAGATGAAATTTTAATTTGACTCACGCGCAATTCTGTCTGTTCCAGCTTTTCTTGGCTAAGTATTTCTCGATATTCCTTCTCAAGTCTAGAATTAAAAAAGAGTTAGACGATCATCGATAGGGCTATCGAATAAAGTTTTCAGGCATTCTGTGAACATGGTAGTACTGAAAATGTCGGTTCTAGGACTGATCAATGAAGCGTTCATATCATTTGCCCTAGACCTCTACTCATAAGTATGATACACATTTTTAATATTTGCTTGAACATTACTAAAGAAAACTTGATGATTCAACTTTTACACAACGCATAGATATATCCAGAAAAGAGGTTCTAGATGCTTACTTCTTCAAGCGCTTTTGATTTAGCTTAAACTTCAGGGCAGCATCGATGATACCTTGAAATCCATCCACTGTCTGACTCATCAGATCATGTTGTAGAAACTATGAAGAAAGAAATGAGGTTGATCATTTCCAATAAATATTGATATTCATTTCAAGTTTGTTTATCTAGGTACTACAGATTATTAACATAATTGATCCACGTTTCAAAAAGTTGTTCACTGTATTGTTTATTCAATCAATCTGTAATCAGCATTACAGACTTTGCGTACAATGGGTATTTTTGCATGTTTTAAAGACATTCAGAACAAAAATATTTGATTGGTCATTGTTGTTCAGAACAGTCACATACTAATGAATGCAATTTCATTGGTCGTTTCTTTGAAGGATTCTCATTGGCTTTTTAAATTATAAAATTAAAACAACCAATCAGATGAGAGTATTTCTAACATTAAACTTGGTGAACTATCTTGCAGTATTACGTAATGACAGTCTACCCTAAATATTGTTATTTCATGCATTTTTGCAAATATCTACTTGCAATCTCGAATCTGCTAAAAGGTATGCCATTCTAGGACTCACGTTCACCATAGATTCAAGGTCCATGCTGCGCAGGGTGGACTCGTACACTTTCAAAATGCCAAGGCTGAGTTTGAAGATAATGTTCAAACCCTAGAGGTAGTGGAGAAGGGTTCATAAGAATATAAAATGAATGAATCATAGGATTATCTTTAATGTCATTTCTTCCGTTGAAAAATCAATATTCACTTTATAAATAATTGGATCTCTCCAAGATGTATGATGCCACGAAAGAGTGCAACAAACAAAGTTCAATATTTAACTAAATCTGCACATTAGACCATGGGTTATCTGGAATGAATCAAGCTCAATGCAACAATACACTAGGCAAGTTTTCTATGCATTGAATTCTGCTGATTCAATTGGAAAGCATAGAAATCTTTCACCTTCTGTTTTTCAAGATGGCGGACATAATTTTTTAAAACTCAAAAAATGGTCTACCACCGAGATAGTCCAGGGGGATAACGTTCTGTCGAGGGGACTTGGTTCGATTCTTGACACCGGCTGTCCTGATGAGTCCCAAAAGGACTAAACGCGGTGTAGGTAGAACTTGGATCTACACATTCAGAAAGACCAAATCACAATCTGTATATTTTTGACAGATAATGCCTATCATTCGTGGTCTCAGACTCTAAAAGGAATCGTAAGCACCACTTCTAATTTGATCAGAGACATGAACTTGATCAATTAATTTCTGAGTAAACGAGAAAAATTAATGGAATCTCTAGCCTTTCTTTAATCACAGATGCTGATTTGGCCAATTGGGGCTGATTTTTTTTAATTTTATATGACTGAAAAATAAGTATTGATATTTTCTTATTTGAGATTTCAACATGTTCCGCATGATTCAACAGACTTCAAGGTAGAGAAAACTTGCCAAGTGTATAGAATTTGTAACCGGTAAGCCTAATACTTCAATACATCCAGAATTGTTCATTTATAGTTTGGATTAAACCTTTCAAATTATGGATTCACAACACAAGTTGAAACGGGTTCAAAGTTCCTACACCCCTAGTCTTGCTAGACACTTGGAACTAATGAGAGAATGATTGATTCAGAGAAGCTCTGAATTTTAATCGATCAAGACCTGTTTGACTACACTAGGAAGAAGGATCAATTTCAATAGTGTGTGTTATTTAATCGGTATCGATTTTTCTATCATTAAGAAAAATCAATGAACATTACTATAATCTTTATAAAGTCAATAAAACTAGAGTTAATACCTCTATGAATAATTGTGGGATAACTTTTTATGATTTTTTGAGTCCTGTAAAGTAAATGGTGCTGAACTTGTGAGAGATCGAGCAATGAGGGAATGGTGTAGACTATATATATTTAGTGCGAGAACGAGGTTGATCGACTCATGTTAATACTGCCTTTTCAAAGACACTTGAAGAAGGGAATGATCCAGCCAGTCCAGAAAGGTCTCGAAATGAAGGTTAATAGAATTTTGTATTTTATACTTGTTCATTTTACGAGATCATGAAAAACAGTCATGAAATGAAATAATGCCGAGTCAATGTGAGACTGTGTAGGGGAATAACTCACTTCCGACAAGAACATGTCCAGTACTCTCATGGCGAAATCGAGAGAGCAGCTAGTCGAGAAGAGCGTGAGGAACCAGGCGGAGGCATAGAGGGAGGGCCCGAAGGAGTTTGAGACAAAGTGCAGTTGTAAATCGGGCAGGAAGTCGTTAACTAAGCCTTCTATCTGATGCATGCACACACCGAGTTCAGTCATGCACGGCTTGTACAACTCTCTGAGGCGGTATTCGTACATGAGCTTTACTAGAACCTTGAAGCTGTTCTCTTCGTCGAGCTGGAGGAATAATTCAAAATAACTTAGCTTTCATTCTTCAAATGTAAACCGTCTTAGAAGTGCTTCATCAGAGGTTTTTCTTTATTTTGAAAGATATTCATTATCTGTTAAGCGTAAATAATATAAACTCAGCCACAATAAATATATGTAAGTGAGAAGCCCCTTCAATAGAAGGGATATTATCACTTGACACAGGAGATAAGTTTAAAATGTTCAATACACACACGATAGACCAATAAAAGTTATCATCAAGCACAAAAGGGGTAGAGAAATTTATCATGACGCAAAGTAGATTTTTCTTTTATTTTTATGACACAGGAATTTATTTCAAATCTTATGATACGGATTTAAAAACGTACATGAAAAGTTTTATAGGCATTTTTAAGATAAAAAATCATTGAGCTTCTTATAGACAGCTTGGTACAAGAAAAGAAATTTAAAATACGCTTTATGGGCGCTATTATAAAGATGAAAATCCATGCGTATTTGAGAAATCAACTTCAATTAAACATCATGTATGAACATGGTTTTAGAGAATATTAATCTCCAATAATATTTCAACTTAAAATCACCTTCATTTCAAAATAGGATTGACCCTTGGGGAATACAAAATTGAGGAAATAAAGGGCTGCGCATTATCTTTCCGTAGAATTTACACAAGAGTTTGCGTATAATTCTAGTGTGCATTGTACATCTGTTAATTAAGGCAGACTCACTCTGAGTAGAAGAATTCCAGCGATAAATGCAGAGCCCTGGCAATACCCAACTTCGGGATCATAAATCGAGTAAGCCTTCATCACGTTGAAGAGGGACTTTTGTCCGGGACCATTCTAAATAGGAAATAATTGTATTTCTTCTTTGGAAAAATAAAATGTATAAATTGTTTTAGAATCGTTTAGAGTCATTCGCTTTATTTCTAGCGCCAATAAAATAATGTCTCGTAATCTTACCTTATCTTTGAAGAATTCATTATTGGGGTACGTTCGGCAAATATCCCGTTGAATGAGCTTCTCAAATCCAGATTCCATGCCGAGGATATTTGAATAGGTTGGATTTAAATTCAGCTCATAGGAAAGGCTACAGAGGGGCCAGACGAATGGGCGTTTCTCATCCGGTATTCCGAGCAGGAGAAATTCCTAAAGAGGCAAAAATTACGAATATTTGCAAATGTTAAATTACGTTAAGAAAATTCCGCTTCTTCTTATACTGCTCCCAATTATCAATGATGTTTTGCCATTTGAGGGTGTGATTATTTCCAAATTGTTCTAGTTCATTGTCGTTTGACGACTTGGAAAGGAATGAAGATAGCTTTGAGGTGACAATATTTAAAGAGGCTAAACAGGTTAAATTTATACTCAAAGGATGTTACATTTAACTTCTTCTGCTGAAGATATTGAGGAGGTGAAACTAGTGAGTGAGTCCTTCCTATCACGGGATATATTTATGACACTTTTTGAGTCGGAAAATAGTGAACTAAGCTTAGAGAAATTTTAACAAACTTATTTTGATCTTCCATTCTTGCTAGGAGTGTTTCATTGAATTTATCAATATCGTCAATGCATATACTATTTCCAAGACTATCAGTCATTATGGAAATGAAAATATTAACATTTTCATATTTCTGCAACAAAATCAAACAAACTTTTTCGTCTCACAATCATTTTCTATTGACATTTTGTTTTCATCTGCAAATTTTATAAATTTCATATGAATACTTGTAATTTTTATGTAAAGAATCGTCAACGATTCTGTAAACTAAAGCCAATTTTAAACTCTAAATACTGTATTCAACATATCGATTTAGATCCTGAGACAATAAAAACACTCGATCGAATTCCATGTCCCCTTGATCCATCTCAGTAATTTATTGATTTAATTTTTGTAAGCTTAGTGTCCAAATCCAGACTCAAATCACACTTGAATCGTTGCAATTCTCTTAAGGTAACACCAGTCACTCCCATTGCCCCAGATCCAACAGAGTACTCCTTTAAAACACTCCACGAACTCGGAAATGACACTTTTATCGAGTACATCACCAGATTACAAGAGTTCTACAAAATAATTGATGATCAGATTGAAAAGAAGACCAACTATAAGCCGTGCAGCTTTATCCTACAAGAGATGAACGATGCTAGATCTGCGAGCATAAATATTAGCGATAAACGTGATTCTAAAAAGTCAAAAGTCTCAATCAACAAATCCTCTAAGAAGGGTAGGCACATTTATCAATGCGGCTGCATCATAGAATTGATGGAAGATAAGAAATTATTATCTTTGGATAAAAACTACATTGAATTAGGCGCTGGAAAGGGAATCCTATCACATTGGCTTTCTCTTGTACTACTCGACAAGGCTGGTAGTAGTGCTGAACTGCATAGTAACTTTATCCTCATTGAAATGACCAAGTTACGTCACAAGTACGACTCGAGAAAGAATGATAATATCAAGTTCTCACGACATCTAATGAATATTGCTGACCTCTCCTTGGGTAGTGTACCGGGCATTGAAGACGCACAAAATTGCATTCTGTGTGCAAAGCATTTGTGCGGGAGTGCCACTGACTATGCCATCAAGTCGATATCTTCTAATATTGAAAAGTATGTTTTTATTTGTTGGACTGAGAATATCAATATAATTCTTTTAAATTCAAGAAACTGAGAAATTATTTAGAACCCACAACTTTTGAATTCATGGCAATTTCTCAAAATTTAAGTATATATATATTTGGCCAACATTACCAGATTCTGGTTTCGGTATTGTTTGAAAGATTATTTATTATCAAATGTTATTATTTTTATTTAAAATGTCTGAAGATGTTGGGAAAATGCAATGATTTAATTGGCTAATAACACTTCCCAGTTTTCATATATAAAAGGTTTTATTTACCACATCTGTTCATGATAAGGTGTTCTAATGTGTATTTGGAAAATCGATTTAAAATCCCTAATATTTACGTTGACAAACTGTATTTAGTCATTAGTCCCACTTCCTTGTGTGTGTACTTTATATGCTACACGGATTGCTTCACTAATTGGAGAAATGTTCACATCATTTAATAAATAAATATTCAGTTTTTTCCTAGTTCATAGAAAAAACGTGTCATTGAAGGATCTAAAGTCACGCTGTGATTTGATGAGCGTGGTACTGACAGTTTTGAGTTTTCCCTACACAAAGTTTTGAACAATCGAAAAATATTTTTTCCCCTGAATAATCTTTTAGGAAATGTCAAGTTTGTTAAACGATATCAAAGGTGAAAATAATAGAAAATAGGCCGGTTAAGCCAAGAGAAATGTGTAGAAAGTAGCCAATAAAATTAGAGATAGAAAATATAGACGAATCTTATTAGTTGAAGTGATTTCAAAATTCAATGCACACCAAAGGCAAGCTTGATAATAAAAATTCCCTTCTCCTTCCTCAAGACCTTAATCGACACAGTAGTTTCCAAAATCAAATTTTATTTACACCATATATATATTTTCAAGTAACATCTTCTTTATAATTGACAGTCGAAGAAATCTTTGAAATGTTAAATACCAAACTTTGGTAACCAAAGTTCAAAATAAGAATAGAATCGATGGCATTAATTTTTTTCATATTTTTCAGAATAGACGGTCTCGTCATAGCAACGTGCTGTCATCATAGATGCGATTGGACAAATTACCTCGGGCGTAAGTATTTTGAAGAGAATTCTTTTGACTGCGATTTCTTCCTGTTCCTCTGCAAGGTCAGCTGCTGGGTCACGAGTGGAGACCATCATGAGACCAAGACTATAAGCGATGATTACGCCATTAAGGCGGAGGACAAGAAAGCCCTCGGATTCAAGGCCAAGAGAATTCTCGACTGGGGACGTGTTGAATTCATAAAACAGGAATTAAAATTTTCAAATACTCAACAGGTCAAGTTTATTGAAGATGATGTGACCCCTGAGAATTATTGTATTGTCATGATGAATCATTGAAAATTATAAATAAAGAATTGATATTTGATACCGTTTTCTCTAAACACTTAGGAGGGATTATTTTCTTGTTTTACGATTTCTAATTCTGACCAATTTAAAGTTGGGAAAAATGTGTCACAATCAAATTTCTGATAAACATGAGTAATATATAATATCTTTGGCGCTTCTTTACACTCTAAGCTCGCTTTGTACACGTTATGACCACCAATTATCCAGACATCTTCAACATTATCTCTTTTATTGAGGTTCGTTAGGCATGAATCTAGAGATTGGAATAGATTAAATTCGTCTGATTGGGCCAGAGTTGAGGAGATTACACAATTTAACCGATTCTTGAAGGGTCTATACTTTTTTGTAACGGATTCCCAAGTTCTACGTCCCATAATCACAGCGTTCTTCTTTCCCTGAGTATTGCATTTAGACGTCATATCATCAAAGTACTTCATGTCTTTCCTATAATGAGGAATTAATTTTACTTTAGTCTCCAAGGTAAATCATTGTCTTTGCCAATTCCGTAATTCTCAGAGACAGCGGCGATAGTTTCAAGGGTTTCATATTTTCAAATGTGAAAAGCTGCCAAATTTTATCAAACATTATGCGATAAATGTGTTTTTACTATGCTAAATTTTTGAGCACATTTTCAAATAATAAAAATCTGAAATTAGCCTCTAATCAAGGCGTTATTATAACATAATCTTTATGGACATGTTGTTGAATTAAATGCATGCCAGTTTAGGTGCTATCGGTCGCCTCGGAACCGTCGATGACGATGAACCGCCAATTGAAGAAGCTGATGATTTAATTAACGATTCTCCTGATGACATAAAAGTTGACAAATCCTTCAAATCAGATTTTAGATTTCAAAACTCGTCAAAGCACTACTTTAACACCAAAGTTAAAGATACTCTAAACGACATTTTCTCATTCTACATTATAGACAATTCACTTTCTCTAGTAACTCTCAGAAATCCTCTCATAGAACCTCAAATTCCTACGGAAACCTCTTCGGATTTATCAGAAACAACAGCTCTTCTCAGGATTCTCACAGAATTTATCAACACACATTCTCTGAATGAATATTTAGATCTATCGAGAGATCTTTACGACTTGACCGCTTACTATTATCGAATTGTTTCCCAAGAGTTTTATCCACATCGCTTTCCAATCATCACTTTTGGCATTTCACCGCTAGATAATATTCGTAGTATTTGTGAAATTATCCGAGAATACATGTGCCAAAGTTATGACGTCTACGATAGAATCACGACAAGCCCCTTTATTAATCCGTACAACTTTGCTACTCTAAGTGATATAGCTGATAAAGTATTTAAAAACTCAGTTTTCTACACCTCATCTCTGGCCCTAATCGGCCATTACCTAATCATCATCGGAATGACTAGATTAGCTAACCTCGATGTTAACCGTTGCACACATCAGGAACTGTGGGACATGTCACGAGGCATTGAAGAGATTAATATAATCACTGATTCTCTTAAGGATTTACGTCGGAATCTTATCAAGTCCACAAATAGCATTCTCGATTGGAAGAAGGAAACATTCGACTCTTGCAACAACCTAACTCTAGAGGACATGATCTTTCAACTAGCTAATATTCGCGCGAATCGTCTTGTTAAAATGCTAAAAGAACAGATTATTCAGTCTCCTTCATTTGCTAATTACATTCACTTTGGTCCTATTGATGGGTATATCAGCTTCGAGGGTCATCATAACTATCTGTTGAAATCGAGTCATTTCATGTCGGCGGATTATCTTCGAAATGAATACGAATTCAGTTCAGCCATTCTAGACATATTTGCACAGTCCACAGAATTGATCAGAGACCTTAAGAGGAACATATCCTACTCAAAGAATCACACTACGGATCCGAATGATCTGAAAAAGTTGAAGGAAAAGAATCGCGGATTGCTTTTGACGAAAGAAAACGATATTGAAGGACTCCCTAACTCCAGTTGGGCCACAAAGATATTCCATTCGCATTCCTTGGAAGAGACCTCGGAAATATCCTCGGGCTGCATAGAAGAGAACAGGCATGCCATGAGGCGTAGAATGAGCACCTTCAATAGTCCCAAAAAGGTCCGCACCGAGGGCGCTCAAGGCTTCGTCTTCTCCGACAGGCAGCTAACTTCGGTGGACTTTGATTACGACCTAAGTCTGGAGGAGTTCAACCGCGGCATTCGAAGCCAGACCCTCTCCAAGGTGTCTGAGGAGTTGGACCTCGAGAGGACGAAGAGGGCAGTGAAGAAGACTGTCCATTGGTCAGACTTTGAAGAGGTCCCTTTGCGACATCAGGCCGTGGGTCGTTACCTTGAGTTCGTCTGGTGGAATGTCAATGTTAAACTCTTCAATGAGTGGTTCAACTCCAATCCGACCAAGGTCTCTGGTAAGACCAGCGCAGAGGCCGGCTTCATACATCCTCTGGGGAGGCAGAGTCAATTGGAGAGCTCAGCGCAAGCCTCTCTCCCAACGGGGCTGCTCCTCTTTGATAATATTCAGCTCAGAAGATTTAGTCAATTCCTAAAACTCATTTCCCGATCAGGTGAGTGCAGAGATTTAAATTAACTCATTTATCATGTTTCTGTCCATGTCATTCTATAAACGCCTCAGTTGTGTATAAACGGTTTATGATTTATTTATAAACTGAGTTTAAATTTTATTATTCCTGTTCTTTTTAGGGAGTTGTATTTTAATACAATTTTTAGCTGTAATAAAAATTCGATAATATTCGAGACTTGTATGACAGGTTCAGCCAAAAAGATTCAATCGGTCGAATATAACAGTTTAAGAGAGCGTATACCCACTTATAATTTAAACATGAAACTACTACCAAAGTTTACTTGAGAAAAATTGCCAATGTAAAATATCTGTTACCTCCAGATGAAGTAATCAACTATTTAAAATATCAAAAAACCGATAGTCAATGTGCAACAATTCAGATCCTTTATACACAATGACGGTATTTTATAGAGTGAATGCGTTTTATTTAATGAAGTACAATGTAGACCCTTCTATAACGTAGAAATAATCCCAATTTCAACCTTTTTATCTTCCTAATCCTTTGGCTCACAATCAAGTTCAATATTTCTTGAGAAATATTTGAAATTTGTCAACATTTCGCACAACAGAAAAGTAATCGTCTGGCAAATGACTGTCCTGGGTTTATGCATTTCTATGCATTTTTGATAGATATACATTTGTGTAAAACCTCGTATTACAGAGTGAATGAAATACACGAGTAAAAAATTCCAATTGTATCAGTTAGTAAATTATACGGTAATTTCACAAGAGTTTCGCAGTTAATAAGCTTGGAAAATCTTCTTACATCTTTCTTGGTCTGAGCATTAATCGATCTGATCGATAACCGATAAGATTGGCTCATTTTTTAAATCTCAATTTTGATTGATTGATTTCAGCCAATACATTCATATCCTGAATAAATATTATTCAATACATTTTCATTAGAATAAGAAAATTAAGTAACCTCTTGAATTACAAAACTAAGAGATTATCTAAGTAAACGTGAAAGAGAAGCTTTGATGTAATGTATCTCTTACAAAAAAAACTGAATTCATCTAATTTTTCTTCACGGAACCTTCTTCATCACGTCAAGAAGAAGGATCCAATTTATATTTTCTCCGTCATTTATGTTTTTCTCAAAAGTTGATCTTGCTTGCAAATAAATCAAGTAGTGTCGTGAATAAAATATTTAGCAAGCTAATATGGGAGCCGTTAAATATTAACCCTTCTTATTCTGAAAGTATTTTGAATATGAGCACATTGATACATTTCTATCAGATACTCTCAAGATAAGATTTTTCTTCACCAAGATGTACTTTTACATTGGAATTGAATAGCCAATATAATTAGACCATGCCAATACATCTGACAAGGTGTAGGCATCATTTTAAGGCTTTTCTTTATGACTTTTTCTTAACTAATTTGGCCATGAATATGTAACACCTATTATTTATCATTCATAGAACTATTTATGAAAAAGAATTACCAAAAATACATGTTGATAGACCATTTAAAGAAACCAACAAGTCGAGTCTCGTCGCATCTCGATGTTCTAGGGGTAGACACGATATGTATACCTACGCACCCCAAATGGACATTCTCTCGATAGTATCGAATATCGAGTTTTGTGTCGGATATTAAAAGAGAATAATCGTTATTTGAATTACACATCTTTAATGAGGGCATTAAAGGACATCCTTTGTCCATAGAGTATTATCCATAGGAATAAAATGCATCTTTCTAAAATAGACTAGGCAATGTGCGTGAAATTATAGATTGTAAGGAATGAAATTAATCTCTAAACATTTTTCTGCATTGCAAATGCATTTGGAAGAGGAACTTTTCTTCCTCTTACACATAATTAAGAATAATTTATTTTTAAATAAACATTTAAAATCTAAACTTAATCCATTCTTGTTAATAATCTCTACTCCTTCTCTAGAAATATTTCCACATGGCCTATTGCCTATATTGAAACACCAAAGTGCTCAAATTTCATTCCTATCAGATCAAGCAGATTTTATAAAATGTGAGTCAAACTTCATATTTCCCATATGGCCTCCTCCCCCATTTAAACCCCTGGTGTGAACCCGGAGAGAGTTAGACTCGGCTATGAAACTCAAAAAAATATAAACTTTTTTTTTCGTAGACACAGTCGCTACATATTTCTTGCTAAACCCTTACGAGTGCCGACTCTATAGGGAGTTAAAATGCTAGCTTTTACGAATTTTTTATTTTTTTGAAAGTAAATAGATTTCATGGTTCTTGATTAATATTCTATATTTATTGGGAAATTGGCATTTGGGAAAGGTAAATAAGTTTAAAATGATCCTTAAAAAGTATGAAAAATTCAAGAAAAAGATACAAAAATTGTACAAACATGGGAAAAATAATTTTATGATGTCAGAGAGAAAGTATTTTGAAGATACTTATGTATAGTTATTTCTACTTTTCAAATTACTATTTCCCATAAGATTCATTGAGTAATCTTATAACAGATCCTAATTGCAAGATAAACATACATTTTTATACTTAATTCCTTTATTTATAAATATACGTTCACACTACTAACAATGAATTTCCAAGGTTTTGATGATTTTGAGAAAAAAACTCGAGTTGATAAGATTACAGTTTACCTATTTTATTGACTTGAATAACAAAATTATCAATGAATCAAAAATTTCCCATTTCAGTTCTATGTATTCCATTGGATACACCCAGCATGAAAGGGATGACAGCCGAATTTTATTGGCTAAGAACTTTTTCGACCAATCAGCTTTAAGTAATGAAAACAATGGCTTAAACCAATTCTGCCTAGATTCCTTAGCCTAATTAGCTCCTAAAAATTAATCTTACATTGGGTTGCCAATCAATATGAAATGATTAGATGAGCCAAAGATATTTCAGCTGTTATCACGAAATATGGCATGGTGTTTGGTCAGACCTTATGATCGGCTAGAGTCTTATAGGTTAAGCTGGAGTAAAAGCTCAACCATTAATTAAATTGAAAACTTATTGTGTGCAAACTTTTATGAAACGAGGTATTGTGATCTTGAAGCTGATCATTAACTCAGAGAATAATCTTCCCCTATGAGAAGTAGAAGATGAGAAGAAAAATGAAATACATATGTACTATTATCTATTTCAAAAATAAAATCAAAAGTATATAAACAGTACTCATCCAAGTACGACTTTTCTTTCGAGAGTCATTGTATGTAAGTAATTAAGTGAGATATTTCCAAAAAAAAAATATACTCGAAATGATTACACAAGCACACACTTGAATGGATATACAGAGTATATCATTCACCGAGGGTAGACATATCAGGGAATATATACATATCTATGCATGTGTGTGTATTCATTGATTTCAATCTTGATGGCCTAAATTCATTTTATTTCAAAGAAGAAATCAACATACCTCTCATCCTCTCTCATTTTGGATATTCATTGACAAAAATATCAAAAATTGATTGTCTCATCTGCTTTAAGGAGATACTTTTTTCCATTTATTCTTCTACCTTTCATTACTCAAAATGCAAGTCCTTTAAATTACCTTGGTTGATGGGCCAACGAAAGGTCTTTCAAAAGTTTTCTTATACACAAACTCTTTAAAACCTGAAAGTATAGTATTAAATATCACGGAGATGTTCTTGTACCTCATTTAGTACTCCTGTGAATGGGGGGGGGGGGTGGCATTTTGAATAGTCATAATATTCGTCATTAAGAAGAGCAAGCCCTTATACAACAATAAGTACTTTATTTCGGGCATACAAGCTGTTACATGCCTTATATATAGATTAAAAAGAGATGTACAATTCTTTTTATTGGCTCTTCTTATGCAATTTGTCATTAGTGATTTTATCGGTCTCCCGCAATATGGACAAGAGGTGCCAACAAATTAACGGCGATACACAAACAGTGGTTGCAACATTCTCTAATTGTCTTGGAGAGACGCACCGAAACTTTGACAACACAGTCGCTAGATTTACCTACTGCAATTGTGAAT
>JJOG01001230.1:0-32905 GCA_000715275.1 Gyrodactylus salaris
TGTTCTCAGATACAGATGAACATGATCTTCTTCCATACCCATTGCAATGATTGTAATGTAGAGTTCTTTACATGCTCATTCGATGACTTGTTTGATGGTACTTTGAAGTTTATCTGAAAGGCACTTCTTACGGTACTTAGTAATCCAGACGATGTGATACCTACAGTCGTAGGTGGCGTGAGAAGATTTTGTATAACTCATGTTGCTTTGGAAGTGATTTTACTTACACTACTTGACAGTATAGTTACAATCGGACTGAAGTCACGGGGTTTTTGTATCCCAATGTCTGGAAATAAAACATATTTAAGATTACCATCATATTACTTCTGCGAAGTCATCCCATGTTTCTCTCAAAGTCCCAAGAACTTTTTTTCACGAGGAGTATCATGCAGGGAGTGCTATCATACCAATTCATGCTCAGATTGCTATACCAGCATCCGAATTTCAGAGTCACCATGCGACTCATCCGCCAAGTATACCTCCTATGACTACATTATATCGAGATATTTTTTTTCATGAAAGATGTTGTGTTTCCTTTCATGTGTCTACTATATCTCCCAATACATCCATTTTTTCTGGCATAGAACTATAAGTTATATCAAATAAAATGTTGATTTCAGTTCACAAAGTCTTTCACACTTTGTGATTTTTTTCATTCTAGCTTTAGCTGATGGATTGTCAATATTCACTCGCCGCAAATCACACCAATACTTCCATCTGATTGTTTTATAACTTGTCCGATATCCCTGTCATTGCGAGCCTGTGAAGCAATCCAATAACTATCTGGATCGCTTCATACTTCGCGATGACAGGATAAAGACTCCTTCTCGAGAAGGAGTCTTTTCCCTTCATAATATGTAAAAACTCCAGGCCATGGTGTGTAGGCTTGCCATTTTTGGTAGATTTCTTGGGATGAAAGAGTCCAATCAATGAGTCCATCTTCTTTTTCTATTTTTTTGCAGTAGGTGGCTCGGCTCGCGTCCTGTGAAAGTGGAGTGATGCCTCATGTTTCGAGTTCTCTGAGTGTCTGTATCAGGGCTACTCACGATATCTGAGCAAATTTTGTGAAGAGAGTTTCTGATGTCTCCATAGGATCGATCGAGATGGTACGAATTTTGAGGATATCACCCTCATCCATCCCCTCGCTCATCTCCATGATCGTGACTCCCGTTTCTTTTTCTCCATGAAGCAGGGCAGCCTGTATCGGGGATGCTCATCGATATGCAGGCAGTATGGATCCATGCACATTGATACACATCTTGTGGGGGATATCCAGTAGTTCTATTGGTACAATCTTGCCATAGGCTACGACGACAAAGTAGTCACAGCAATAGGAGCGAAGGAGATCGAGAAAATCAGGATTATTTCTCACACGATCTGGTTGCAACACTGGGATGGATCTCAGTATTGCAACCTCCTTGACGGGACTTGGTTTCAATATCTGCTCTCGTCACCATGGCTTGTCAGGATTGGTGATGACAACAACTATCTCACAGTCGGTCGTCTCAAGGAGATCTCAGAGAACTGTAGCTGCCAAGGATGGGGTACCAAAAAATCAAATACGCATACAGTGAGTATATATGAAGTCTGTGTATAGGCAAATCTGAATACTCTATTTTTGTGAGCGAAAAAATCGCAGTTTTTGAGGGATTCCAAGAGAATGTTTGCATTTTTTGTGTCGTTTGGATATACTGTCAGCAATATTATATTTTGCTTATGTATACTCGTATTCTCTTTGGGATATTTTCTTTCTGTTGTATCATTTCCCAGGCTCTCGCCGTCAATATATCGAATGATCAGCTCAATGTGAGGGAGATAGATATATCGAGTTCTAGTAGCCAAAATACCAGCCTCGAAACATTTATTGATCCTATTCGGACATTCTTTTTTACGCCTGATACCTCTACAGATGGTGGAGTCCTTGGGACTTTTTCCCAAGTCGCATACAATATCAAAAACTTTTTTATCCTCATATCCGTGCTCTTGCTCGTTATCAGTGTTATCAAACTCTTGTTCTCGTCCAGTGATGAGGAAGATATCAAAAAATGGAAACGCAATATTATCTGGATCTCTGTCGGTATCGTAGTGATGCAGAGTGCATACTCTATCTGGAATACTCTCGTATTGACATTGGATTCTGACAAAGTAGGGAGCTCTCTTGGTTGGGAGTTTTGGATACAGATATTTTCACCGATAGTCAATATCATGCAGACACTGGCGGCATTCGCATTTCTTTTTATGGCAGTATGGGCTTTTTTTATCCTAGTGACCGGTGGAGGAGATGAAGAAAAAGTAAAAAAAGCTAAAAATACGATCCTCTATAGTATCATAGGATTTCTCTTGATTCGTATTCCATATGGTATTGTATCAGCTTTTTATGGGCGTCCTGGGTGTGAAAAAACTGGCAGTAGTGCGCTGACGGCTGTATGAAGTTGTGATATAAAAGCCGTAGATCTCAATGGTGGAATTGGTATTGTTGGCAAGCTTTTTACATTTTTCAACACATTTCTCTCTGTCATCTGTGTACTCCTCATCATCTATGCAGGTTGGCTTGTATTGATCTCAGGAGGTGACGAAGAAAAGCTCAAAAAAGCTAAAAATACGATCCTCTATATCGTCCTCGGATTTATATTGTTGATCGCGAGTCATGCGATATTTCGGTTTTTTATATTAAAAGGATAGTACATATAATTCTTTTTTAGAATTTCTGAATCTCGTTGTTCCTCATGATTTGCAATCCTGAGTGTCTCACCTGAAGAATACAAGAAAGCCAAATCACCTCACTGCTCTACTCTCTAAATTCTTGCTACCTTGTCCCAACTTATTTTTATCATCATTGCTACTCTGACGATCCTGACAGTACTCTACTGGCATATGCGTCGTCGTATTGCTACTGAGCGATCTCTGGGGATGGTATTTTTGCGAGTCATCATTGCCCGCAAGGATAGTGATAGCGATGAAAAAAAGGATACGGTCAAGGATTTTCGTGAACAGATCTCGATCATGGAGCAACTCTTTGCGAGTCTCAAGTCTCTCCATTCGAGTTATTTCAAGAGTTGGTTTTTTGGACAAGAGTATATCTCCCTCGAATACGTTGCCCATCACGATGAGCTCTATTTTTATATCGTAGTACCAAAAAAATCCAAGCTCCTCGTCGAAAAACAAATTATTGGATTTTATCCAGACTGTCTCATCGAGGAGACTCCTGAGGTCAATATATTTGAGTGACGTAGTGTCGTACGGGGTGAGATCATGATGATGAAAAAACCCGAAGAGTTCCCTATCCGTACCTATACTAAGCTCGAATCAGATAGTATGAATGGTCTCCTCTCAGCACTCGGATCACTCTCTAGTGATGAGTCGGCATGTATCCAGGTACTCCTGCGTCCAGTAGACGATGACTGGCAAGATACGATCAAAAGAAAAATCCGAAAACTCGAAAAACAATCAGGACATCACTCGTATATCTCCTACAATCCACTCCTCTGGCTCAGAGCTATTGTCAATATGATCCTGCGAGATCCCGAGGAAAATATGAAACACAACGAAGGGGACAACGAACACGAAGAAGACCCCATCGATGAAGAGGGTCTCATGAAGGAAAAAGTCAAAAAAACAGGATATGCTACGACTATCCGTATCATCGTGACGGGGAACAATATATCCAATATCGATGCCGAATTGGAGAGTATTATATCTGCATTTTCCCAGTTTGCCTCTCCTGCATACAACCGATTCAAGCCAATGAAACGAAAGAGTCTCTCACTCCTCGTGGAACACTATATCTTTAGGCAATTTGCCTGGTGGCAAAAGGCAGCAATACTCAATAGCGAAGAACTGGCGACACTCTATCATTTTCCACACAACAAATACAACAAGCAACCCGAGATACGGTGGCAGAGATTTAAGGTGGTCAAAGCTCCTGTCAATATAGCCAAGGAAGGTCTCTATATCGGGGACAATGTATTTCGAGGAGAGTCCAAGCCAATTTTTGTAAAAAATGAAGATCGTTTTCGGCATTTTTATGTCATCGGTCAGACAGGTACTGGCAAATCATCCATACTCCAGGTGATGGCAAGACAGGATCTCAAGAATAAAAAATGAATCGCCGTCATGGATCCACACGGAGATCTCGCAAAAGACCTCCTTCCATTTATCCCAAAAAGTCGTGCCGACGATCTCGTCTACTTTGATCCAGGAGATCTCTCTCGTCCGATGGGACTCAATCTATTGGAGGCCAACAATGAGGATGAAAAGCAGATGGTAGTCGCTGACGCAACCAATATCATGATAAAGTTGTTTGGTAGTGAGATATTTGGTCCTCGTATTCAGGATTATTTTCGCAATGGATGTCTCACTCTCATGGACTGTCCGACAGGTGGTGCCATCACGGATCTGATACGACTATTTACGGATGAAAACTTCCAGAGAGAGCGCAGGACCACCCTAAAAAACCCGATCGTACGAACCTGGTGGGATCATACCTATGCGAAGATGGGGGATCGTGAAAAGGGTGAGATTATCCCATATTTTGCTGCAAAATTCGGGCAATTCATCACCAATACCCTGATGCGAAATATCGTCGGACAGACCAAGAGTGCCTTTGATATTGCTGATATTATGAATAGTGAAAAGATCCTGTTTGCGAGTCTATCAAAAGGAGTGCTCGGAGACCTCAATTCCAATCTCCTGGGACTCATCCTCGTATCCAAGATACAGATAGCAGCCATGAAAAGACAGCAAATGGCGACAGCAGATCGCAAGGATTTTTTCCTCTATATCGACGAGTTCCAAAACTATGTCACCGACTCCATCGAATCCATACTCTCAGAAGCTCGAAAATATCGTCTCGGTCTCGTGATCGCTCATCAGTACCTCTGACAATTGCAAAAGTCTGATGCCCTGACGAAGTCCAATCTCAATCTCAAAGATGCCATATTTGGTAACGTCGGTACGATGATGACCTATAAAATCGGGCCAGAAGATGCAGAGATGATGGGCAAGCAATTTGCTCCCGTCTATTCCGATCAGGACTTTGTCAATATGGACAAATTCAAGGCAGCCATCAAGCTCTCCGTCGATGGACAACCTACTCCAGGTTTTTCTCTCAATGTGCCACTTCCCTGGCTCGAACAGGGAGATATCATGACAGGCAATGCTCTGAAGGAACTCTCTCGGCTCAAATATGGACGAGAACGAGAATTTGTCGAAAAAGAGATCATATACCGTATCTGATCCCCCTCATAGACCCCTACTGATTCCTAACTCCTATTCCATGCATATTCGTCCCTTCATTATGATATCGATATTGGCTACCGCAACTATGAGTACGACTTTTGCAGTGGAGCCGAGTGCTTTTGTGGACAATATGACATATCAGACCTATATGGATGGTGTGAATGACTGTGATAGTCCTGCCAAGTCATGGAATAGTGGCAATACTACGAAGCTCGTAGGAAAGATAGACTATCCTGAGCTCACTGCGGAACAGGTAAATGAAGCTATAAAAAAATGGAAAAGCGAATGAAAAACTTTTGATGAAACCGAAAAATCACGCCTCCTCACAGGACTCGATATGGATCATATTGGTAATTTTAGTGGATTTAAGGCTCTCGAAGTGGCCCGTATCGGCTATCGTACTCGGATGAATCAGCTCTTCGCCTGTGCTATCATAGATTCTCGTATCAGCTCTATAGTATGACTGCAAGGTATCGTGAACGAAAAGATACAAGTCAAAAAAAATGAAATCACCGAAAAGCTCAAAAAAGAAACCACCAAATATAAAAAGATACAAGAAAATATGAAGTGCAATATCAGGGCTACTGATGAAAAATTCGATATCAGTTCTGTTACCAATACAGCAGCATATCAGTATTGCCGATATCGGCACTATCTGAACTACCTCGACTCCAATACTGTCAATCTCCAGAAACTCCAAAACATAGAAAAAAGCATCGGTACTGGCAATGGAACAAAGATATCTACAGAGATATCGAGTTATTCACAGCAATCGAATCTCTATACTACGAGTGTCACTACGGAGATACTGAGAGCTGACAATACACTACAAAAAGCACTCAAAACATTTTTGGAGATGGATCAGACATATACTATCCATATTCTCCTGGCTGACTTTATCTATGATGACTACATACGACTACGAAAAGCCCTCGCACACTATATGAATCTCTCGTCTCAACTCTATCAAAAGGCTCACAACGCTCAGAGTACGAACCGATAAAAAAATCCTCTTCACTTGAAGAGGATTTTTTATGGGTATTATTTTACGATAGTTTCTGTCTTTTTTGCACGAGCATAGAACTTGTCCATTGAGCTTGTCTTGAGCAGAGTCTTTTTACCAGTATAGAACGGATGACACTTGGAGCAGGTTTCTACTCGGATCTCTTGATCTTTTGTAGCACTTCCGACTTCATAGGTATTGCCGCATGAGCAAGTGACTTTGACTTGTTTGTAGTTTGGATGGATAGCTGATCGCATAGGATAGGAGGGTTAAGAGTTGGTTGCGATCGCTTGATACGACTGCCTCTTTGTACTTTTTGATGGTGAAGCACACAAAACCAATTATGGTGGGCCGGGTAGGGATCGAACCTACGAAGGCGAAGCCAAAGGATTTACAGTCCTCCCCATTTGACCACTCTGGAACCGACCCAAGATAGAGTTTAGAATTTAGTTCTTAGATTTTAGATGAGATGATTTCTCAGTTCTAAGCTCCAAGTTCTAAGCTCTGAAACAATGGAGCCACCTATCAGACTTGAACTGATGACCGCCGGTTTACAAAACCGATGCTCTACCAACTGAGCTAAGGTGGCATGTGGTGCAGATTGTATAAAAAATGCTTGTCTTGTCAAAATTTTTTTCTATAATCTCTCTATGATTACTATTATTACGGTCTCTGACGGGTACAAGCACTTCTCTGGAGCTATCGAAGAATATATCAAAAGAACTCCAAAATATATCCAGATCAAGACGATCAAGCCCGTATCACATACCAATCCCGAATATATCAAGGTAAAAGAAACCCTCTCCATCATCGAGGTTGTCCGAAAGATGAAGTGATCTCTCTATCTCCTGGACGAACGCGGATGATCTATATCAACCCACGCTCTCGTCGATCTCATAGAACACTCTCAGAACCAGAGCAGTCCTCTGATATTCATCATCGGAGGGAGCTATGGACTCGATCTGGAGGTATTTGCGAATATAGCACATCACACGATCCGCATATCAGACTTTGTGATGCCACACTCCCTTGCTCTTCTCGTCCTCATAGAGCAAGTATATAGAGCCCATGAGATCATGAAGTGAAGCAGATATCACCATAACTAAAAATATGCATCCAACCGTATCTATTCTCATCATCGCACACAACGAAGAGGCTCATATTATGGAATGTATCATATCAGTGCTCTCCCAATCGATGAAAGCTGATGAGATAGTACTCGTAGCACATAACTGTACAGATCACACAGTGAGCATTGCTCAGCAATATCCTGAAATACAGACATATGAATATATATCAGAAGAAATCGGACCCATCGCTGCTCGGGAGTATTGATTTGCTCAGGTTACAGGAGAGATAGTAGCATGTATAGATGGAGATAGCTACCTAGCATAATCTCTATGGCGAGAGAGTAAGCACCCTTTTATGATAAAAAAGTTGTAGGCGTATCTGAATATCCTATTTTACTCGGAAACTCCATAACTTCTTTTATATTTTTTCTTCAAGGACTCCCTATATTGCGGGATATGTTTTTATTTTATTTTTGGTGAGCCAATTTTGCCTGTAGGATGAGCTACTATCAAAAAGTAGGTGGAATGAAAGCATGTAGAGATATACACAAGACTCTCACACTCCACTATCCAGCAGAAGACTGTATTCTCTCATTTTTATTACGAAAAGAGGGTAGGATTATATTTGCAAGAAAAGCAAAAAGCTATGTATATCCGTGAACATTTTTCGGATGAACCGAACGATGAAAAAAACAAAGAGAAGATCTCAAGAAAATCAAAAAGTATTTTGAGAAGTAATACACTAAAAAAGCCCACTGTTTGGTAACAGAGGCTTTAGGATTGGGAGATGCCTATGTGGCATCTCGAGGGCAGCTAGGGCACACTCATATGAGAGCAACAACATAGTACATGTGGTTGGTGAGTTCTCACACTCGCAGATTCTTGCGAATCAGACCTTAACTGCCCTTTTGAGGATTATTTGAAAAAGACTCTCAGTCTTTTGATTTTGGTCGAGGACCCATATCCTCTCGCTGAAGTATATTCAGAGAGATGATACGGGTCCTCATCCGTGTTTTGTTTTTGTATATATACCGGTACTATTTGTTCTTTTTGTATTGGTATACTATTGGTGAAACTGTATTTTTGGATTTGCAAACAGGAAGATCACTTGAGTAGAGTTTCCTATGATCGGGAAGTCAGGATTTTTTTAAGGTATTTCTCTTTCGAGAAGACATAAGCAGTATATCAGTATTTTTGGAAAGTTGCGAGTATTTATATATAGTCATTCTATATATGTATATTATAATATATATGTATATGCTTGTTTTCCTCATCAGCAATAGGATACCAAAAATATAAAATAATCGTACAGTTATGGATCTCTTTTTGTATACATATTGTATCTGTGTTCATATATTGTGCACAATGTATCCTCATCCAGATCAGTATAGAGTATACTTTTGCATGACAAAATACATATTCACTATTTCCCTACCCTCCAAAACAAAGCAGTACCACTATATCTAGTGGTACTGCTTATATTTCGTGTATGATGCTCTATCTGGAGGTACTCTATATGAGTTCTATCAGTTCAGGATGCCAAAACTAACGACTACACCAGCAGTTTCTGTCCTGAGTACTCGATTACCAAAACGAGCAAATATATAACCATTTTCTACCATTTTTGATCTCTCTGCATCAGACCATCCTCACTCGGGCCCTACCCAGAGATGGAGCGAGGTACCAGACTGATACTCTGTGAGTCCCCGTATCTGCCCCGTCGTATCGAGCACGATATGAGCCTGCCCTGCTACAACATCCATCACCCTCTCCTGAAATACGATCTCTGGCATATATGATCCTCCACACTGCTCGAGAGCCTCCTGGGCAATCAGACGGTATCTATCGATCTTGGATGGGGAGATGAGGAGCTTTTGCGAGCGATCCGAACGAAAAAATACAAACCCCGAAATCCCTACTTCCACTCATTTTTGGATGATATATTCGATCTTTTCATACTTGTTCGGGAGTGCCTGATGGAGTATAATAGATTGCTTTGGAGTATCAGATATCGTATATTGGGCAACCCCCTTGAGGCGGATTGCTTTTTTTTCAATACTCATAATCTCGTACTCCATATCGATCCCATCTCCTACAAATAGGATGATATGCTCTCAGATACTCACACGCAGTACCCTCGTGAGCTGGTGTATGATAGAGAGATCTGTGAGGATCATATCCATCTGGAGTGGAAAGCTGACAAAAAATCGTTGCATAGAAAGAATTTAGATCTTAGGATTGGGAGTCTGGAATGTTCGATAGATATCACGAGGGAGCAGGAGGAGATCCATCAATATTTTCCAAGCGATAATAATCAAAATAGCACTCCCCTGTATAGCCAATCCATAGACGAATCAGAGTATATCTGCCGCTATATTGTCTCAGAGTTTTTGTCTTTCGAGGTACTGGGCGATTGGATTCTGAGAAAGTGGCAACAGTACCGAGTCTATAGTACTAGTCTCTGGTATATGTTGATGATGGTTATCGAGTGTGCCTATCATCTCATCATATGCATCCCGTGATATGATACCTTCTTGGAGGGCTTCTTTCATCTGAGATTTGAGAGACTCGAGAGAGTGGATCGTCTGTATCTGCTGTCTGAGTCCATGGACATCGAGTGATTTTTTCTTTCTGAGTTTTTCTTTTCATTTTTCAAATTCCTCTTTTTTTACTTCGATGATGACCGTTTCTCGTTCTTTTTTTTCACGGATGCGATCTCGAGCCTCGTTATAGACTCATGGATTTTCATTGGGCATACTTTTTTGAATTTATAATTTTTAATTTTTAATTAATAATTATGTTACATTCCTTCCATCTCCATGCCGATCAATACATTCATCTCTGCTGCATATTCGAGGGGGAGTTCTTTGAGGAGTGGTGAGACAAATCCTCTGACGATCATCGTCTTGGACTCCGTCTCGCCCATACCCCGTGACATGAGATAAAATAGAGTATCTTCGTTGATCTTGCCGACACTCGCCTCGTGAGCTACTATCGCATCATCCGTGGCTACTCGGATATCTGGGATCGTATCAGATCGAGACCGATCATCGAGTATGAGTCCGTCACAGTCGATTTTTGACACAGCACCGAGAGCAGACTTTTTGATATCGAGGAGTCATCGATAGGTCGACACTCATCCATTCTTCGACAACGACTTTGACACGATCTCCGACGAGGTACGCTTGCCGATATGGATCACCTTGGCTCCTGTATCTGCTACCTGTCCCGCATTGGCAAAAGCAATACCAAAGTGCATCGCCCGAGAGTCATCTCCCTTGAGTACCGAGCATGGATAGAGCATCGTCACTCATGAGCCGAGGTTGCCACCCACCCACTCGATAGAGCCATTTTTTTCGACGATGGCTCGCTTGGTATTGAGATTGTAGGTGTCGACTGACCAGTTTTCGACGGATGAGTATCGCATCTTGGCATCTTGTCCGACATAGATCTCCACACATCCAGCATGGAGTGAGGCAGTTCCGTATTTTGGAGCACTACATCACTCGATATAGTGTGCTGATGCTCCCTCTTCGAGGATGATGAGCGTATGCTCGAACTGACCTCCAGACTGCATATTCATACGAAAATACGCCTGTAGTGGTGCATCGATCTGAACCCCACGAGGTATATAGAGAAATGTACCCCCTGACCATACTGCCCCATGGAGTGCCGCAAAACGATGATCACTCGGAGGTACTGCCCGCATAAAATGCGACTTCACGATCTCCTCATGCGTATGTATCGCCACTGACATATCCTCAAATATCACCCCCTGATCCTGGAGCTCTTGTCTGAGGCTATGATATACTACCTCACTATCGTACTGTGCTCCGACTCCTGCGAGCATCGCTCGCTCTGCCTCAGGGATACCCAGTCTATCAAAAGTTGACTTGATCGCATCAGGAACATCGTCCCATGACTTGTTGTCTCCTGATCCCTCTGGCTTGCCAAAGTAGTATATCGAATCCAGATCGAGTCCATCGAGTGATGGTCACCAATTTGGGGTGGTAGTTTTTTGGAAGATAGATAGTGACTTGAGTCGAAAATCCAGCATCCACTCGGGTTCTCAGTTGGATTGCCAGATCTGTCTGACAACCTTCTCAGATATACCCATCTCGAGCTCGCTCTGATAGGTGATGACATCGCTCCTGTCGAGCGTATCACGGGATATATCGCCAAATGGTTGTGTAGTCATATTATTTGAATCATTCGCTACGAATAGAGGCGAGCAGTGATCTATCTCCCGTACGTTCTATCTGTCCATCTCGCATGACGATGATATGATCGACATCGATACTGTCGAGGAGATGAAAGTTGTGAGTGATGAGGATCTGAGTACGAGCCTCGGATCGCCATGTCTGGATCTGCTGACGCAGTATATCGATCGCATCGATATCGAGGCCCGAGTCGATCTCATCGAGGATGATGACTTTTGGATTCAGGAGAGTTCACTGGAGGAGTTCTATACGACGCTTTTCTCCTCATGAAAATCCGACAAACAGATCCCTATCGAGAATAGCGGGTTCGAGTCCAAAATCAGGAAGCATCTTTTCGAGCATCCTTCGCCAGACAAATGGGGTTGGCGGTTTTTTGTCGATATTGTGTCGAGCAAAGTGCACGTTGTAGATAGTTCTCAAGTACTCACTTACCTTTATCCCTGGTATCTCTGGGATATTTTGGAGTGAGAGAAAAAGTCATGCTACGTGGCGATCTGTTGGCGAATATGTCGATATATCTCGTCCATCGAGGAGGATATCCCCTGTAACCTGATATCTCGGATGTCCCATGATAGAGAGTGCGAGTGAGGACTTGCCTGAGCCGTTGTGACCGAGGATGACCGTCGTCTCTCCAGGAGCAAATCTATGATCGAGTCAGTGTATGATGGTGGTAGTATCTATCGATACGGTGAGGGAGTGGAGTGTGAGCATATAGCGACAGTATAGAGAAAAAGTAGGGAAAATCAACACAGAAAAAGCCTAGTAGCAAAATTGATTTCTATAGTGGTTTTCATATACTATTCGGGCTCTCACTCACCTGAGAGTGGGAGGTTTATCCTCTAACCTTTTTTCTCATGAAAAAAGTCTTCTTCGAGCTTCCATATTGGAAGAATCGCTCAATCTGTATAGTAGTATACAAGAGACGAAAGCGAGTCGTAAAACGGAAACGCTAAATCGACAAAGAAAAATCCCCAGTGACATGGGGATTTTTCAAAGGAGATTTATCTACCTGTTCTTCTTCGAGAACATGAGGATTATATCATTTTTTATGAAAATACAAAACTTTTTTCTAGAAAACTTCTTCGGAAGTACAACTCTTTCCGCTAACAGCAAAAAGAGCCCTACGAAGGCTCTTTTTCTTTGGAGTTATTTCTAACATCCTCCTTATGAGTTTGTTCGTCTTTCGACGACAAAATGAGTATATCTCAACTACAAAAAATTGCAAATAAAATACAAAAAATCCCCTAAAGTCCGAGAGGACGATGGGGGGATTCATCCTTCGTAGTACTACGGAGAACGGATTGATTTTTCTATCATTCTGACTATACTCTACAGGCTCTCCACTTGGGTGGGGAGTGGTGAGGTTTTACTTCCCCACCAACTAACTTTTCATTTTTATGAAGATTAGCATCGTATTCTCCTTTTGGAGAGTTCGGCTCTCGATCGAGATCAGTCTCCAGAGATAGTCGAAAAAATCCCCCAGCTTGAAGGTTTGGGGGATTTTTGTTGGGAAGAGCAGTGAAGCTTTTCCACCAACTAACTTGTCAGCATCATATGACAAAACCAGTATATCTCAACTCCCAAAAAATGCAAATAAAATATAAAAAATCCCCCAAAGTCCGAGAGGACGATGGGGGATTGATTGAGCGGGAATAATCTATCTTCCGAAGAAGAGGGGATTATCTAGCAACATTGTATGCCTCAGTAATAACTGCTGAAGTAGTACTATCAGTACGATCTTTGTACTGGTATTTAACTTCCTTAACAGTTACTGTATATTGATCATCTTGAACGCTGTTAGCAGCATCAACAAGCTCAATAACACGATCTACTGGGGAACCAGAGACAGTGAGTTCACCAGCTACGAATGTAAGCTGAACTGGACCAGGAATTGTATTGGTTACAAATGAACCAACCTGAGTTCCATTGAGTCCATCAAGGAATTTAGAAGAACCTGACCATGTTACGTATACTCCATTTGAGGCAGCATTACGAGTCATCTCATAGGTAATACCAGTAACCTGAACATCGTATCCAGAAGTATTAGCAATCTGAAGAGTAGTGATCTTTCCAGCTTGGCTAGGAAGGGCTACTGTTGGTGCATTGCTAGAAATCTGATATGTATTTCCGTTTACTGCGAATGAACTAGAAGTAGTTGTATTCGTAGAAGTATTAGCTGAACGAGCTACTACAACATCACCAGATGCAGTGAGGACAAGTTGGATCTTTGTTCCAAGGCTTGCAGCTGTACCTGACTTGAGGGTAACACGAACAGTATATGGAGTAGAGATATCCTTAGTAAGAGTCTCAGAAAGAGTATCAAAGGTAATAGAAGTACCACTAAGAGTAGTAGAATCTGTAAATGCCTTAACCTCACGAGTTCCTTGCATAAGAGATACCTTAGTAGCATAACTACTGAAGAGTCCTCCTGTAGCAGAAGTAACCTTGAGAGATTTGAGAAGTTGATTCTCAGCACTTGCTCGGAGATTGAGATACAGAAGATCGTTTGATGTACCTTCCATAATTGTCTTGTTTGTAGGGATACTTGATTGTTTTTCAACAGTATATGTACCTACATCGAGCTTGACGATATCTCCATCGATAGATCGTCCTGTAGCAGAGAACTCTTGTCCATTTGTTACATTCTTAATATTATTAAGTGCAAGAGTAAATTTATAACTGCTTGCTGTAGTAGATGTAGAAGAGAAGCTTCCAACAACACGAACTCTTACAGGATTTCCTGGCTCAACACGAACACGATCTGAAGTAGTAGAGAATGTCTTAGACGTTCTAGAAACTTCAGTATCAGAACCATTTACATAGACTGTATATTTACCATCAACGAATCGAGTAGTATCACCTGTCATTGAAACTGTATAGTTTGAGATATCAAATGTAGCATCTGAAGATACTGTTACATTGAGGAGCTCTACACCACTTGTACCTGGAGCCACAGTCTTTGATCCTGTTGATACCTTATTCAGGCTGATATCAAGAGTATTAAGATTGAGAGATTGTGCAACAGTAGGGAAAATACCTTCAACACTCATTGTGTATCCAGTAGACTTCTCTGTAGCAGAGACATCTGTAGAGTCATTGAACTTGAATGATGTGTTTGCGTTTGTGGCACCGATGAATATACCATCAGCCTTGATCTCGATACTAGCTTCTTCTCCAGAGAGACGAGCAATATTGAGTCCAGTTACAACGATCTTATCAGTACCAACCATTACATTACCAACTACAGTACCATTGAAGTATGCTTTAGCATTAGCAAATGCCTTGTTAAAGTCTTCGCCAGTTCCCTTAGAAAGAGTAAATGCATTGATTGTACTTTCTTTGTTAGGAGTCATTCTTACAGTTGCAACAAGTTGATTTGTCTTTCCTGTAATAACAGTACCTGGAGTAACAGTAAGTGATCCAGTGTTGATCTTTCCTACTGTATATGAAGTAGTATTGAGAAGTCCGAGAGTTACTGGAGTACCAGTAGCTGTTCCATTTACAACATTAATTCCAGTTACAGAGAATTGGTGTTGGTTATTTGAATCACCATTGAGAGATACGAGAACATCGTATGATACTGATGTACCTGCCTTGATAACAGTAGTTGAGTTGAATCGGAGAGTAGCAGTCTGAGAAGATGAACTCATAGTACGAGAATCAGTTACAGCAACACCTGATTGAGCAAGTTGTACACCTGTAATACCAGATACATTACCGAGACCTGATCGAGATACTACTACAGATGAAACTGTAGTATCAGTAGCACCAGCCATAAGCTTGATAGTACCAACCTTAACAGATGATGCATTTGATGGAACATACTGTGCAACAGCAGTACCATCGAGAGCTACAGAAACTGTACCTGCTACAGTAGAACCTGTAGTTGTAGGAGTAGTTGTACCTGTAGTTGTCGCAGGAGGAACTGTTGGAGTAGTAGCCTCAAATCCACCTACACAAGCAGCAAGCTTGAACGCTTCACCACGAGATGATGTAGCAGTAGGTCGGAAGTATGAAGCCTTCGCAGCACATCCGAGCTCATTGGCACGATTGACGTATCCAGCGAGATCTCCGATAGCGGCGATATCCATATATCCAGCGTCAGTAGTACTAGGAGCTTCACCGACGGCTCCGAGGAGCATCTTAGCAGCTTCAGCACGAGTGACTGATGCAGATGGACGGAAGTTAGCGTTAGCCTTTGATACTACACCAGCTTCAGCAAGAGCCTCGATAGCACCACAGAGGTCACCGAGTTTTGAGCTGACATCACCGTATACAGTACCGACACATTCAGTAGAGGTAAATCCACCGAGGTTTGCAGTGATCTTGGCGATCTCTGCACGAGTGATAGTATCACCGAGGCGATATCCTGACTCGTTAGACTGAGAACTGATAACTGAGTTATCAGCAAGGAGCTCTGCATAAGGAAGGAACTCTGAAGCAGCAGATACGAGTGAAGCACTCATAGTAGTTGCCACGAGAGCCACTACACTTACTGTAGAAGCGATCTTCGTAGAGAAGTTACTCATAATATAATATGGGTAAAAAAATAAAAGGGACAAAAGCGGGAACAAGCGGGAACTGTGATATATATGGTCAGTATATATCTCCGCCGAGGCGGATTGCCCTCTATGGTCAGTAGAGAGACAACCATCTGTCGTTGACCGACAGGGAGGTTAAAGCTTTAACCTCAAGTTATTTGCATAACGAGAGGAAGTGAACGATAAATTATAAATTATAAATTATAAATTATAAATATGGAAAGATCCATACCAATAACTCATAACTCATAACTCATAACTCATAACTCGCTTCCTCTCCTCATGTAGTGATACTGAGGGTGAACCAAGCTATTTTTGATAGTATGTTAAGGGGCTCTACAAGGGACTCACAGACGACCGAGACCAAGAGAATACTCGCAAATACTATGAAAGAGTCTGATAAAGTCAAATCAAAGTAATGGGTCTTCACACAGTTTTCACAGCGAAAATATAGTACACATACAGAGTATAGAAAATCAATATCAGACTCGGGCAATATTTTTGTCATCTATAAGTTGGAAAAATAAGACCAATATTTGATTTTCTCTCCAAAATAGATATACAGAGAAGGTGATATATCCGCATATCAAAATCCGAAAAACAATACAAGTTCCCAATTCTACCCCCTAAACTCTCCAAACATATGAATATTTTTATATTCCTCTCACTCCTTGTTGGGGTGATTTGAGGCGGTGTCGGATCGTATCTCATCATCGCAGCAAAGCAGAAAAAGTCAGGTAATCAGATCCTCTCCGAGGCTGAGACCAAGTCCCAAGATATCATCACTCGTGCTGAGTCTATAGCAGCCAATCTCCGAAAAGAGATCGATGATGCTCGTGCAGATATCCGTGATCGCAAGCAGTGAGCCGTAGAACAGGAAAATAGACTCACTGAAAAAGAGCAAAAAATCGATAGAAAATATGAAGAGCTCGAAAGTCGGCAAAATGCCCTCAGACAAAAAGAATCACAGATCGATGATCGCATCACGAGTCTGGATAAAAAAAATACCGAGCTCGCTGGCAAACTCGAGAGTATCGCTCGTCTCTCGACAGAAGAGGCAAAGGCTCAACTCATGCAGTCTACTGAGGATAGATATGAGAGAGATATCGTATCCCTCATCGAGAAGAAGAAAAAGGAGCTCAAAAGCCGTGAGTCAGATATGGCTCGTGAGATCCTCATAAAATCAATCCAGCAGTATGCTGGGGAGGTCACAGGTGAGTCTACTCAGACGATGGTACAACTCGAAAGTGATGATCTCAAGGGGAAAATCATCGGAAAAGAAGGTCGCAATATCATAGCTTTTGAAAAAGCGACAGGAGTATCGCTCATCATCGATGATGCTCCGGATACGGTGTTTTTATCCAGTTTTGACCTCTTTCGGAGATATATCGCCAAGAAGTCTCTCGAAGATCTCATCGCGGACAAGCGGATACAGCCAGCCCGTATCGAGGAGATCGTGGAAAAAAATCAACAAGAAGCAGACAAACTCATCTATGATCTCGGTCGCAAGACGATAGATGAGATGGGAGTGATCGGGATACCTGAGGAGATCATCCCTCTGATCGGCAAGTTCCGATTCCGTACGAGCTATGGACAAAATATCCTCATGCATAGCAAAGAAGTGGCATATATCGCTGAGGCCATCGCGAAGCTCATCGGGGCGGATCCAGTACTCGCACTCAAGGGGGGACTCCTCCATGATCTCGGCAAGGCTATGGATCATGATATCGAGGGGACGCATCCAGAGATCGGTGGACGTATCGCGAGAAAATACGGCCTCGATGAAAAGACGATCAATATCATAGAAGGACATCACGATGATGTACCACAGATCTGTATCGAGACCAAGATCGTCCAGATTGCTGATGCGATATCCGCAGTCCGTCCTGGAGCGAGACGGATGAATGTAGAGGACTTTGTCAAAAGAAACCAAGAGATGGAGAGTATTGCGATGAGTTTTCCAGGTATCAACAAGGCATATGCTCTCTCGGCAGGTCGTGAGATCCGAGTATTTGTCGATGCTGATACGATATCTGATCTCGATGCCGAGAAGCGAGCACGAGCAATAGCGGAGCAGATCGAGGCAAACTGTAGCTATCCTGGAGAAGTCAAGATCAATCTCATACGAGAAAAACGAGTGATAGAGTATGCGAAATAGAGCTGAAAACTTAGAACTGAGAAATTAGAGCTGAGAACTGAGCAATGGAAAATGGAAGCTGAGAGTTGAGAACTAAGAACTTTGAATTTAGAACTGGGAGCTGAGAACTGAGAGCTGAGAAACATCCAATTAAAAATCTCTAGCAACTATGGAATCAAACTATAAAAAACTCGAAGTTTGGAAAAAATCTATTTTGATATGCAAAAAAATATATATAGTATCAAAGGATTTTCCAAAAACTGAAATATACGGACTCACAGATCAAATGAGGAGAGCATCAGTATCGATAGCAAGTAATATAGCTGAATGAAGTTGACGATGATCTGATGCTGATTTTTCTCGTTTTTTGTATATAGCAAAATGATCTGCAAATGAACTAGAAACACAGGTATGTATCGCATATGAACTCGGATATCTATCTGATATACTCAAAATAGAAATAGAAGATGAGATAGAAGAAATCCTGAGAATGCTCGGCTGACTCATAAAATCCAAATCCTAAGTTCTAAGTTCTAAGTTCTAATTTCCAAATCCTAAGTGCTAAACCCTATGCTCTAAGTTCTAAGTTCTAATTTCCAAATCCTAAGTGCTAAACTCTAAGTTCCAAGCTCTAAATCCTAAGTTCTAAGTTCTAAACTCTATTATCGTATGTATCCTACTATCAACATATGAAACTGGATTCAGATATATACATTCTGACTATCACTAGTGATTGCCTGGGCAGTATTTTTTGGATTTTTGCATATATATGCGAGTAGACGTGGATTTGCTCGTCATATTTTTTCAGATGTGATAGGCTTTACTCTGGTTCTCTTTCTCAGTAGTCGTATCGTATACATACTAGCAGACTGGAGGACAGAGGGATGGCTGATAAAGGATCTGTTTTATCATGGAGATATTCTTGGGTTTTTGTACCAATTTTTTATCACCGATAACTATAGTCTCTCATTTGCTGGTGGAGTGATCTGATTTTTTGGGATGGTATACTACAAGACACGCCATCATATCAAGGATCGTGTACGATACTGGGATGTAGTGGTTCCTGCATTTTTGCTGGCGGCACCGATCGGGTATATTGGGACGCTCTTGGGAGGGCAGCTCTATGGAGTAGTATACGAGAGTATATTTTCTATTACGTATAATAATTTTGATAGTATTGTACCATTTCAAAATCCAACATTCCCACTGCCTATATTCTATGCCATATGAGCTATCATGATACTATTGTGACTCCGTCGTATCGAAGAACGTATCGATCTCCCACAATGATGGATCGGCTACGTAGGTATCGGGTTATTTTCGATCCTATTGCTGCTTGGAGAGTTTCTCAATGGTGCTCCTGACCTCTTTAGCTCACGTATCTATCTCAATACAACTCAGATCGTCGCTCTCGGATGCATCATATCTGCCATCCTATGACTCCTCTCCACCATGAGATCATAACGCCTCCCGATCTCACCTCTAATCATCCACATATTCATCCAAGAGTCCTGTATTTTGCAGGATTTTTTGCCTATGTGCTCGGCATATCCTGTAGTATGATAGGGGGTCTATGATTTGCTATGGCTATGCTCATAGTGGGATGACTCGTACTCGCCCTCTTTGCTCATGCGACACGTCTCTGGGTCATCCTCTCACTCATCAGTATCAGTCTCTGTGGATGGTATATGTGACGACTAGAGATCACGAGTCGTACATCAGAATGGAGAGAACTCCAGTCAGTCACGTCGTGATACAGTGGGAACTATACTGTCAGATGAAGTGTAGAGAGCCTCCTCTACACAAACGATCTCCGCTCAACATATCGACTCCAGATCGACAGCATCGCCAATAGATCGACAGGAGAAAAAACACTATCATCATCAGGTGTGGGCATACTGATAGAGATACCAAGCAATCTCCATATCCAGATACACGATGTGATCGAGTTCACGGGCAAGATATCTCCATTGATCACATGACCAATCGATGGATTTGTCTGATATAGTTGGTATCATCGTGCCTATGGCAAGTCGAGTGTGGCGATCTTTCGACGGATATATGAGGCACCTACATCCTATAGAGATACCGTACAGTCTTGGTCTCGATGAGTGATAGAGAGAGGATTTCCACAGGATATGGCAGGGATACTCCTCGGTATGACTATCAGCAATATCGAGCTCCTCTCGACGGATATCAAAAAATCATTTACGAGTGCAGGCATAACTCATATCCTCGTCGTAAGTGGATCAAATATCGCATTTGTGATAATACTGCTCTCGAGCATCCTACGATATACTCCCATAGGGAGATGGGGACGTCTGGGGGCTATCATAGGATTTGTACTCCTGTATGGATCTCTCGTATGATGGGATATGCCGGTGATACGAGCCGTGGCGATGTGACTCCTCACCTCGATAGCAGTGGCCTGATGAAAACGGATATCGAGTATCGCTATACTCTGCCTGATATGATGGAGCATACTCATATATTCACCACTCGCACTGATCTATGATGCTGGATTTGGGCTTTCTTTTGCAGGAACACTGGGTATTCTCCTCTTTCAGTGAGCTATCAGGAAACGGATCGAATACACTCATCTCCCGACATGGATCACTGATATCGTCAGTGTGACGGTGGCTGCAAGTATCGGGAGTATCATAGCGGTGATCTATCATTTTGGGACAATACCACTCTATACTCTCATCTCCAATATACTCATCAGTGGTCTCCTCGGATGGATACTCTTGGCAAGTGTCGTATATCTGGCTGGATCAGTGCTATGAATATGGTTTTGTTATCTGTGGTGATGGCTGATATATATACCCACCTCTTTCGTGATGTGGGTGGGGACAACTTTTGGTAGAGGATATACCTATACTCTCCCTGAGAGTATAGCGGATCCTATCATAGGAGTACTACTCCTATGTGTGATACTCTATCTCCTCGAGACAACCTACCGATCTACTCTAGATCCCAAATAAATCTATCGCATCTCCCCCTACCATAGTGATATCGAGATCAGGGTGTTTTTGGAGAGATTTTTGGAGAGTTTGGGAGATATTTTTGAGGATAAATTGTGCATATGAGCGAGTCGTAGATCGAGATATGATGATATTTTTGGATTGGAAAAAAAACAGTACAAATTCTGTAATATCGTCTAAAATACGAGATTCTTGGTCTTGTATGAGGGTGAAAAATTTTTGCTGCATCACGACAGAGGTGTCATCGAGTACGATATATCGATCAAAATGATCTATCCAGAGTGTAAACCAATTTCGCAGAGATGCATCGAGATGAGACTCATGAAACACCCATGGGTCAGGGTAGTGATGGAGTTCCTTGAGGAGATGGAGCCTAGATGACTCTGCATTCGTATGAAACACATGATGCGTAGCCTGAGGATAGAAGAGTGCGAGGAGTGCGATGATAGGACGAGCTGGTAGAGATATCATCAGGAGATCTGTCACAATAGGAGTGAGTCGTTCATATTGGGGATCTTGGATAAACTGTACGAGTATTTGAAATAACTCTACATTATCCCCTTTTGCTTTTTTTTCATCTTTTTGAGCTCGCTGTATCTGAGCCTGTGCTTTTTTATAGGATTCTTTTTGTTTTTCACTCTTCTCTCGTATCGATTCAGGAGAAGGAGTTCCTCATTCGGAGGACTCAGGTGTGGATGTGATATCGAGTTCTTCCATAGGTATTAGGAGTGACTACCAGGTATAGGATAGGTGATACAGAGTTCTCGGACAGAGAGCTTGAGAGTATCGAGCAGTGCTGTATCGGTATGATTTTTGAGAGCGGATATCATGATATGGGCGAGTTTTTCGGATGCTGACTCATCGAATCCTCGAGTAGTGATAGCTGGTGTACCGATACGGATACCCGATGGATCCAATGGTTTTCGAGGATCGTAGGGGATCATATTTTTGTTGGTAGAGACTCAGATGGATTCGAGGAGGTGCTCTGCCTCCTTCCCTGTGAGTCCGATAGATCCATGGATATCGAGGAGTACAATATGATTGTCAGTGCCTCCCGATATGACGCGAATCCCTGCATCTTGAAATACTTTCGCCATTTGGCGAGAATTGGCGATAACTTGGCGAACGTATGTCGAAAAATCTGGATGCAACGCCTCTCCAAAAGCAATAGCCTTGGCGAAGATAGTATGCTCATGTGGTCATCCCTGTATCCCAGGAAACACGGAACGAGCGATATCTGGACCATACTTGGATCGTGACATGATCATGGCACCACGAGGCCCTCGAAGTGTCTTGTGAGTAGTAGTCGTCACTATATCACAGTATGGAACAGGATTTTCGAGAGCTCACCCAGCAATCAGTCCAGCAATATGAGCAATATCTGCCATGAGGATAGCTCCAGTAGCATCAGCTATAGCACGGAATCTTGCCCAGTCTATAGAGCGGGAATATGCTGAAAATCCAGCAATAATGAGTTTTGGTTTATGTTGTTTCGCCAATTCTTCGACAATATCCATGTCGATCAATTCTGTCGATCTATCGACACCATAGGGAATGATGTTAAACATTTTTCCAGAATAATTGAGTGGATGACCATGAGAGAGATGTCCACCATGATCGAGATTCATTCCGAGGATAGTGTCACCAGGCGAGAGAAGTGCAAAAAATACAGCCAAATTAGCTGGAGATCCTGAGTGTGGTTGAACATTGATATATTCAGCTCCAAAGAGTTGTCTTGCTCGATCTATCACCAGATTCTCGATCTGATCGACATACTCTTGTCCTGCATAGTATCGTTTTCCTGGATATCATTCGGAGTATTTGTTGGTAAATACGGAGCCATTAGCCTCTAAAACAGCGGATGATACATAGTTTTCACTCGCTATGAGCTCGAGCTCATAACACTGTCGCTCTTGCTCTCCTAGGAGAGATGCATATGCCTGAGGATCCTGTGATGCAATGTGTGAAGTTGTTGTCATAATAAAAAAGAATAAGATATAAAATAAGTATATAATACTTTTTTATACTATAGCACAATTTGGATTGGATTTGAGATACATAATTGGATAAGTGATGATTATTTGATAGTAGTACCGGAAAGTGTAGCAAACGTATTGGCTTTGTATTTTTCTCCAAGTGTCGATACAGAGAAATTATTATCTATCTGGTCTTGTAGTATGAGCTGAGCTGCCTTGAGTTGTCGATCAAATACATTTTCATAGTCCTTGTTCGATAGCATCACTACGATGTCTGGGGTGATTCATTTTTCATCGATGCTCACGTCTTTTGGAGTGTACCATCGAGCAGTAGTGATCTTGACGATACTCCCATCTCCGAGGTCAAATGGCTCTTGTACAGATCATTTGCCATATGATCTCTCCCCCAGGAGGAGAGCACGTCCATGATCCTGCATCGCTCCTGCGAATATCTCACTCGCTGACGCAGAATAATCATTTATCAAAACAATAACTGGAATATTGGTATTAGCCCTACTTCATCGTCTTGTCATGAGTATTTCATTTTTTCGAGCATTATTTTGCTTGATGATAACTACGGGTGTATTTTCAGGAAGAATAACAGATGCTAGATCTACTGCTGTATCGAGGTATCCTCCACCATTATTGCGAAAATCTAGTATCATCCCCTTGGCTCATGACTGACTCAGTATATTCCAAGATTGGATAAACTCCTGAGTGGTACGTTCGCCAAATGTAGCAACCTCGATATATCCTACTTTATTTTCGAGCATTTTTTCAGATACTGATGGAACATTGACTCGATCTCGTATGACGATTACTTTTAATTCTGTATTATCATCTCCTCTTTTATAAGAGATAATTGCCTGTGTTCCTTTTTTTCATCGGATCACCTGCACCGCCTCTTCGGTTGACTTTCCAACGATACTCATATCTCCTACTTTGGTCATGATATCTCCTGCCTTGAGTCCAGATTTTTCAGCAGGAGATCATTTGATGATTTTCATGATTTTTATCCCTTTTGGATGCTGATTGATAACCGCCCCAATTCATTCAAAGTCTCCACGAAGAGCCTCTTCAAATTGAGTAGTTTCTTTTTTTGTAAAGTATGTACTATGCTTGTCTCAAAGGCCAGATATAATAGACTTGAGTACTGCATCCTGTATTTCTTCTGGAGTTTTTTTATCAAATGCATAGGCATTTTTTCGTATCAAATCCATGGTTTTCTGTACCTTTTGTGATGCAAAAATACCCTCATTCGTCTGAGATGATTTTTTTATCGGAGCACCATAGGATTGGGCAATATTAGAAGTATGATACCATGCATCGATAGAGTCACTGAAAAAATAACCAATTCCTATACCAAAAATACTGTATAAAACTGCTATCAAAATAACCTTGGAGGCATTCTTTTGTCAAAAAGTCATGAATTTATTTTCTAAAGAAATAGTGATATAAGTGTAGGAATTTTTGATCAAAAAACAAATCAATATTTTTATAAAATTCACAATATTATATTTGTGCAAATCTGTAATTTTTATGGTACTATACTCAGTTTTTCTACTAATACGCTATAGTTCATTGTATAAAACTTATTTTAGATTTTTTGAGATATATCAGCTACTGTTGATGTATGGTATTTTCTTATAGATATAACTATTTAAATAAAAATAAAAACTTTATCCGAAAAGGTATTGTAAAAATCTCAGTTTTTGTATACTGTTTCTATGAAAATATTCTCACGAGACATACTCGATCGTCGTGAAAAATGAGAAACACTCAAAAAAATTATAGAATCCTTGCAGATTGCAAGAGAAGAAAAAGATCTCTACATCATCTCCATGGAGATACTCAATAATTCTGATTTTAGTGTATTTTTTGATTCTATCATCTCACAAATAAGTATCAGTCAGACAACACAGATAGATCATCGTATTGCACCATTTACACAACAAATTATCTAAACACGTATGCAGTTTTTGGCAACATGCTCAAAATGAAATAAAAAACTCACACTCACACTCACAGCAATGAGTGTGGAGTGAGCCCGTGAGATGCTCCATGCTCAGGGATACTCCATCATAGAAATACAAGAACATACCCCTATTGATGCTACTGGATCCAATTTTTTCTATTTTGATGCTCTTGTGGGCTGAGTGCCACAATCATGAAAAATACAGTCTACTGATATATTTAAGTCTTATAAAAAACTTACAGAAGATCTCAAATATGATGTGGTATATATCTATACCACTGAAAATATGCCAGAAGAGGCAAAAAAAATCATCACAGCTAAAGTAAAAGATGGATATAGACTCTACAAAGAATCTATTGGAGAGGATATGGATCTGGAAAATGAACTCAAATCAAAAACAGAAGATCAACAAGATATGCAGGAGATATCTGGAGAAGTACTCAAAGAAATAGAAAAATATGGACTGGTGATTGACTCAAGTATAGAAAAAATACAAAATCTCTTTCTCAAATATCACGATACTATCACTCCAGATCAAAAGCAAAAACTCGAAACCCTGGAAAATATCCTGGTACAGAGTAAGTCTACAAAAAATCTCTGAAAAATCAGTATGACTGTAGAAAATGGTCTACGTACTATCGGTGAGATCGAGCTCTCACTCCTCAAGGTGGGAATGACAGAAGAAAAGAAAAAGTTTCTCGCAGAAACCAATGCTCTCCTCAAAAAAGTGTGATCAAAAGATCGTCTACAAACCGATACAGAAAAAGAAAATTCACTCGAATTCAAGATGAATGCTCTGTTTTCAAAAATAACAGCACCTACTGAAAAGGTTGAAAAAAATAAAAAAGATACCAATTCTTTTATCTATTTTAAAAACAAAAGAGAGCTCGATATCTATAAAAATAAGCTCAATGCGATAGAAATAGAGATACTCAAGGCACTGCTCACCCTCCAGATACCTCTGTTGAGAAAGCTATTTCTCAAAAGAAAACTCATTGCTCAGAATATAGAAATCATCGATAATCGTCTCAATAATCGCATCATATCATATACAAAGATTATCCATGGTGTAGAATATCACATTAAAAAATTATTTCTTTTTTTTGAACATATTACAAGTATATTGTTTTATACATTATTTTTTTATACGCTCACATATATTGTATTTGATACGCTTCGACAGTTAGGAATTGTATCTGTATTTATTGAGTGAAGATCGCTATTTTTTGTTACATTATTTAGTGTGACAACACTTCTATTTTCATATATGAGATGAGTAGTATCTGGTATTATTTTATTTCCTGTATTGCTCTGGATTATGTACTTTCTCTCTCTCAATTTTTAGTGTATGTATATTCTCTTGATAGGTCTTCATATTATATTTTTTACCATTGCATATCTCTTTTCGAATATGCTGATGCAGATAGCTTTTGTGGTGCTTTTGATTTTTTTTCTCCTCTATTTTTCTCCTCTATTTTTCTCCAAAAATCCATGAGAAACAGTATGAAAATCACTCCTCGAAAATACTACAGCATTGCTCGTATCACCTAAAAAATCTATACTCATACCGCTTCTTCTCGTGTATACTGGGATATATATCCTCGCATTTACGATACAACGAGATATGGGGAGCAACTTTACACTGCATCTCTATATTATTTTATTGATATTTATCTTATTTTGTGGATATATATTTGCATTTGACTGGGATACAATATTTTTTCGAGATGCGATGCGTTTTCATCTGTTGATTAGTTATATGACGATATTTGCTCATATTATATATTTTTTTGTACTCTCGTCAGAGATATCATGGATACATATTGTTTTTTGTGTGGTTACACTTTCATTTTCCTATTTCTTTTTTAGCGGATTTAGAGATGAGCCTACAATACTCTTTTTGTTGGCCCTGATGAGTGGTATCGTGAGTCTCGATATCGTAGCGATATACCTCATAGGAGATATCCATATTATGACGCTATTTGGTATTACGTTGTTGTGTATTATTATACTTTTCGAGGGACTTCCTCGATATAGACTGTTTGATAACTATATTCTCGAGAGTCGAACGTGGTTATTGAGTGTATTTCTGATATTATCACTGATTCTTATGTTGAGTCCACTCTTTGGGTATTTTCATTTTGTATATTTTTTGCCAGTGAGTTTAGTGTTTCTCTACTCTATTCATTTGCGATATTGTAACTATATCGCTTATATTGTTGCTACGGGTATAGTATTTTTTCTTTACACATATCTTTTCTTTCCATTATTACAGACCCCAGAGCTGATAGTGAGTTTATTATTTGTGTTTCTTTTTCCTATTTGTATCATAGTCAATACCTATTTTTGGAAAGAACGCTATGAGTATGATTTCTCATTACTACATTATGTGAGTATTTGATTTAGCGTATTGACCTGCTTGTATTCTATTGTGTTTGTAGCGTGGGGATCAATGATGACGCTCTTCTTGTCTTGTTCTTTGTTTTTATTTGCTCTCTTGTTTTTATTATCGTACTTTCGTTTCCAATACCACTAATCCAATTTTTTTATGTCAAATTGCCAAGTTAGGATCATCACTTCTCTGAATCAGTTCCCTGATGCGAAACGCCTCATCATCGAGATAACCGCATCATACCCTATCGAAACACTTTCTATATATGGATTTTCACCACTTCAGATCACCAAGATCTGAGAAAATCTCACCAAGAATTGAATAGATCAACAGAAAACGATAGTATTTTCACATATTTCTGAACAATATGAGAAGATTACTTGTTTTTTTCCATCAAAAAATCTCATGGATGATCGATCTGAGCTTTTTATGAATCTCAGGGAGGCTATCGTATTTGCCCCATATGGACATACGGCTGAGGCACTCGAATCACTCAGACTCGCTACCTATACCTATGACGCCTATCTCAGCAAGCCAAAATACAAGCAACATACCCTCTTGGTCTCTCCAGAAGAGACTGTAGGGCTCCAGGATACAACCAATCTCCTCGATGCCATCATATGGGCGAGAGATATCATCAATATGCCCCCACAGGACGCTAATCCTATCGGTATTGTACAATCTATCCAGTCCCATACTTGGAAACACTTCGATATCGAGGTTTTTGATAAAAAAGCACTTGAGAAAATTGGATGCAATCTCCTCCTTGCCGTAGGAGCAGGAAGTGATTTCCCTCCATATATGGTTATTTTGAAGCCAAAAAATCCTCCAAAAACAGAAAAATATGGACTCATCGGAAAGGGGGTAACATTTGATGCAGGTGGTATGCAGATCAAGCCAGATACCGCTATGCTCGATATGAAGTGTGATATGTCTGGAGCGGCAGGCATGATCGCAGTAGCGATGTACCTCGACACACTCGATGTTCTCCCTGTGGACCTGACTATCGCCGTATGAATCACAGAGAATATGACAGGGGGCTCAGCATTTAAACCACTCGATATCTATCGAGCATACAACGGTACTACCGTCGAGATCCATCATACGGATGCTGAGGGGCGACTCGTCCTCGCAGATGTGATGTCATATGTAGAAAAAAATCATCAGATCAATCACCTTATCACGATGGCAACACTGACATGAGCCTGTATACACGCTCTGGGTCATGATATCGCTGGGATCATGGGGGATGATGAAGATGTGATTCGCCAATTGCTCGCCAATACATCGCCATATGAGTCAGTATGGAGACTCCCACTCAATGAAAAGATGAAAAAAGCACTCCAGGCAGATATCGCAGATATCAAAAATATTGCTCGTTCTGAAAAGGCATGATCTTCTGAGGGTGGTGCATTTCTCACATATTTTCAATGATCTGCCAAACTCACTCATCTGGATATAGCAGGCCCAGCATATCGAGAGACGACATTTGGCTATATGCCAAAATGAGCTACCGGATGGGGAGTTAAATTCCTCTCAGAATTTTTGATCCGACAATGAAATACACTCTAATATATGATATTCTCTCGATATATAGATATAGTGACATCTATTTTTCTCGATACTTCTCTTGGTAATGCACTATCACAAGATATATACAAGCCACAGGACCTCACAAAACACTATCTCTCTGAGTATCCATGATTTTCTCTCGATGGTGTCTATGTGGCGGCTCACTATCGTGATATTGCCCAAAATATCGAAGCCTACAAGTATCAGTCCGATCGCCAATATGGCGATATATATGTCGATCTATTGTCGAAGGTTATAAAAAAATATGATCTCATAGATTCTACTGATATTGTCCTCATGAGTGTCCCCATGCACTGGAGTCGTTATATGATACGAGGATTCAATCATATTGAGTTCTTGGTTTCGAGGCTATCACGGATACTCGATATCCATCAGATATCCCCACTTCGGGCATACTGGACTCGCAGACAGTCAAAACTCACCAAGATACAACGGATGAAAAATAGAAAAGATGCCTTTGCCCTGAAGTCGTGACAGGTACTCCCAAAGACCGTGATCCTCATCGATGATATCATATCGACAGGATCGACACTCGATGCCTGTGCAAAAATACTAAAATCCGCAGGAGTAGGGCGAGTCTATGGGGTCTGTATTGCATCGAATCAGTAAAAATTCTTGCTTTCCCAATTCTATTTACTAGAATACGGGGATTGTATCTTCACCCTATCATACTATGTCAGAAACTATCGAGATCATCGGAGCTGAGACTCACAATCTCAAAAATGTCTCCGTATCTATCCCTAAAAATACCCTCACTGTCATCACAGGAGTCTCTGGATCATGAAAATCCTCACTCGCATTTGATACACTCTATGCCGAGGGACAGCGTCGATATCTGGAGTCACTCTCTACCTATGCCCGCTCGATCATCTCTGATATATCAGAGGCGACACATGTCCGTGAGATCAGATGACTCTCACCAACTATTGCTATCCATCAGAAAACCGTATCCAACAATCCTCGTTCCACCGTCGGGACTATCACTGAGATATATGATTTTTATCGATTGCTCTACACGAGTATAGGGACTCCTTATTGTACCTCTCATCCAGATATCCCACTCAAAAAAGATACTCTCAAACATATTGTCGAAGTTGTGTCGAAGTTTGGCGAAGGTGATCGTTTTCACATCCTGATGCCTCTAGATATAGATGACGATGGTATCACTGGCGAACAACTGGCGAAACAAGTGACAGATCTCTGATTTGTCAGGTTTCAGATTGCTGATACTACTTATTCTGTAGCAGATGATATCCAGGTGGATATCGATGAGAGTATACGAGTATATATAGTAGTAGATCGATTGATAAAAAAGGCTGATGCTGATTTTGATACTCGTTTGGTTGATTCTATTCGTCTTGCTCTCGAAAAATGAGAAGGGAGAGTGTCTATATCTCAGTGAGATCAGTGGTATCACTTTTCTCTCCATGCGAGTTGTCCTATCTGTGATTATCAGGTAGAGGATCTCACTATCTCCAATTTTTCATTCAATTCTCATCGAGGTGCCTGCGTGAGCTGTCATGGACTCGGAGCATCTACGACATTTCTCGAATCTGATATCGTTAAAGGTGAACTCACCCTCGCTGAATGATGTCTGCTTCCCTGGCAAGAACATCCATTTTATACTCTACTCCTCGAGGCAGTTTGTGCCAAGGAGGGGATTTCGATGAACACCTCATGGTCACTGCTCCCAAAAAAAGATCAAAAAAAAATCCTCTATGGAGTCTCTGGTTCTTTTGACCTCTCCTATCTCGGAAGACGTCAAGATGGCAAGGTACATCGTTCGAGGTATGAGGGACTGATACCCAATCTGGAGCGTCGACACAGTGAATCAGAGAGTCAGCATGATGCGTATTTCAAAAGAATCGCCAACTTCGCCACGGAACAAATATGTCGATCTTGTAGTGGATATAGACTACAGAAACCGTATCTCAGTATAAAAATCAATGGTATTAATATTGGCGAACTTGCTATGAAAAGTGTCGAAGATTCACTATGATTTTTTTCTATACTCGCACTCACCAAGTCAGAAGAACATATCGCTAAACCGATACTCAAAAATATCGTCGAACGACTTGAATTTCTCTCATGAGTTGGTCTCGAATATATGACTCTGGCTCGTCGTGCAGGTACTCTGTCATGAGGCGAGTCCCAACGCATACGTCTCGCTACACAGATCGGTACGAGACTCGAGGGGATCATCTATGTCCTCGATGAGCCATCTATCGGACTCCATCCCCGTGACAATGATATGCTGATAGCCAATCTCAAACGTCTGGCGAAGATAGGAAATACGGTAGTCGTTGTCGAACATGACGAAGATATCATGCGAGAGAGTGATCATATCATTGACATCGGACCAGGTGCCTGAGTCCATGGTGGCGAAGTATTATTTTCTGGGAAGTATGACGAATTGTTGGATTCAGATACACAGACGGCTGACTACCTCTCGCTCCGCAAAAATGTCATCAGACGTAATCCAGTGACAAAATCTCCTAAAAAATTCATCGAGATATATGGAGCAACCGAAAATAATCTCAAAAATATCAATGTCCGTATCCCGCTCGAATGTATGACAGTAGTAACGGGTGTATCTGGATCAGGAAAATCCTCTCTCATTATAGATATACTGTCGAATTTTCTCATGAATCACTTTTATCCAAGTAGTCGACAGATCGGTCGACATGAGCGTATCGAAGGTATGGCGAACATCGACAAGACGATCATCATCGATCAGTCACCTATCGGGAAAACTCCTCATTCCAATATCGCCACATATACAGGATTGTTTACTTATGTTCGTGAGGTATTTGCTGCATCACTCGATGCACAAAAAAGAGGATTTGGTCCTGGGAGATTTTCGTTTAATACCAAATGATGACGGTGTGAGATCTGTGAAGGGAGCGGAACCAAAAAAATCGAGATGCACTTTCTCCCGGATGTCTATGTCGAGTGTGAGTCTTGCGAAGGATCGAGATACAACAATGAGACACTACAAGTACAGTTCAAGTGAAAAAATATTTCTCAGGTACTCGATATGACGATCGAGGATGCGAGTGTATTTTTCGTGAGTTTTCCTCGCATCAAGCGAGTACTCGATGTCCTCATCGATGTCTGACTCTGATATATCACCCTCGGACAATCAGCACCTACACTCTCGGGATGAGAGTCTCAGCGTATCAAGCTCGCATTTGACCTCGCCAAGAGATCGACATGACAGACTCTCTATATCCTCGATGAGCCGACGACAGGGCTTCATTTTTCTGATGTACAAAAACTCCTCGATATCCTCGATCGACTCGTCGAGAAGGGGAATTCTGTCCTCGTCATCGAGCACAATCTCGACATCATCGCCAATGCTGATGCAATCATCGACATTGGTCCTGAGGGTGGCGACAAGTGAGGCAATCTGGTATTCGCAGGTCCTCGTGACAAGATCCTCACTGTGGAAAATAGCTATACAGCCAAGGCACTCAGGAAATATATGTCCAAGCGAGGGAAGTAATATACAAAATATACATAAATATATCCAATGTAATTTGCAAGGGATTTTTGTTGGCTTAATAGACATTTTTATGTGGTTATATTCATGAGTTTTTAGCATAATAGAGGGGTTTATCCTCTCTATTTTATTTTTATGAATAAAAAGTGCCCAAAATGCTCCTCTTTTTCCGTGATCAAAGATTGAAAAAGATACAAGAAACAGAGTTTTCGATGTAAAATCTGTGGTCATGTATTTCAAAACAAGAGCCGTATTCGTTCTGAGAAGAATCATC
>JJOG01001231.1:0-19044 GCA_000715275.1 Gyrodactylus salaris
TAGGGCTTGTTATGCCAAGATTATTAATAGTTCTTACAATATCAGACCTCTCCATTCATCAAAATGGTTCTTTCGCTAAACGTTGTTAACTATGCTCTGTCATTCAATGACGAGTTTGAGATTACTTTATTGTGAATTGTGCAAATTTTCTGTCGAGGAAAGAAAATTCTTCTTAATTGATCAACACAGAAAAACCAAACGACTCATGAATTTACTCAAGGCCCGCATCACGCATACAGACATTAGACTCTGAAAGGATATTCAATTTCATGATTTTACTAAGATGCTACTATCAGCTGGGATTCCACAGCGTAAGCTAGGAAGGTAAAGATTTGTTTATTTTGTCATAAAATTTGTCATATTTTTGGTAGCCCTTCTGATGACGTATCATCACAGTCTTTTAAGATAAATCCTTCTTTGACTCTTGAGATCTTTGCAAATAATGTTGGTATCGAAAGAGAAAGATGACAACTCCGTACTTTGACTACAAAATTCAAATAGTTTCAAGTGTAAAAATACACATTTCGACTAGCCCTAATGATCACCAATTGTCTCAAATAGGCTTATTTTGCAAAGTTTCTGTCGAGACAAAATCTAGAATGCTTTAATAATGCTAATGTACTATTACTTGGACGAAAGAGAAGAAGAGAATTTCAATTAAGGGAATGTATTATAAAGTCAATCCTATAAAGGAAAATTGCTTTTTAGGCAAATTATCGATCAATCCATGAGATAACCAATGTTTATTTAATTCAAAGCATGAAAATACATAATCACTTTCTGCATTCTCATGACCAATGGGTTTCGATTGTGAATATATACTTGGTTCAATTTATACTCGATAACATGTACAATACACATACGGAATATGTGTACACATGTATTGTTATGTAATTTGTGCCATCTTTCTGTTGATGTGTACTTTAGCTTACCTTAAAACCCCCTTTTTCTAATAAATTCACAATGAATCTAAACCAAGACGAACAGCACAGGTCTTGAAATGAAGGAAAAAGAACGATGCAAAAAGCGCACATTTTAAAAATCGTTTTCATCTTTTGACAATGCTTCTTAACTCTTCTGGACCCAAGTAGAGAAGAACTCAATTTTGAGAATTTTGTCGGTGTTATGAGCCTTCTAGTGAGATGTAACAATAATGTTACTGTGGGCCTAGGGGGGGCGTATATTTCGGACATACTCATCAGTATTTTAAATGCGATGGATTAAAATTATTTGATAATTCTCAATCAAATTCTTTTCAAGGGATTTGCTAATTTTCGCAAAATTCCCGAGAAGCTCTGTAAATCTCATGGATTAGATTGATTTTGTTTACATAAAGTCAGTGTATTCCAAGAGAGGAATTATGCATTGCACATGAAATAGCGAAATCATATTATAAACCCCAGGAAACCCTCCATGAAATAACAGATCTCTATCTACATTGATCAATAATCCTATTTCCACAGAGGAGAGTATGGCACTAAGAAGGAGTTGATAAATATTTCAATAGACATTGCTGAGTCCTCACTCGATGTCCAGAATTGTGCCTCTTCAATTGCGAAAGAATGCACAGATAAGAGAATGAGAAATGTGAGTTCCCTTACCTCTTCACTTGTTAATTGTAACTTTAGACTGTCACATGCTCCTTTTTTGCAATGAATCGATCTTGAAATTGTATTTATTCAAACGTGTTCCTTTTGAAACTTTGTTTATGTTTACCAACTTTTAAATCGCACCTTTCTTAGAATATCGAGCAATTGGCTGAGCGAATATCAATGATTAGTAATCAGCTCAAGATTATAGCGACCGTCAAAGCGACAATGCTTGGAACAGTCGGTAAGTTTTCTTTAGATTCCCACTTGTAAGCATCAATTGCTCTGAAATTCAAGTTTCCATGAAATCTAAACATTGTTTGGACCATGAAATTATATTACAAGCAAAAATCAACTACTTTGCCTCTTCTTGGTAGTCCTAATAATACTAGAACGCACTTTCTATTCAAGGAAGAAACTACAACTTAATTTTCCCAGATATTCTCTTCAACGATATCCCATATGGATCAGAAATCGATTGTGGTAATTGTTATTGCATCTTGTTATCAAGCATGTTCTGCTTGTGACCTCAGATTGATAGGAATACGAGGCTTCGAATGATCTATATATATCTTGTGCACTAGAAAAATCCTTTATATGAACCATGATGTGTATCCAACATGTTGAGCGTACCTGTTGCAAAAATACTATTTGTCCTATTGATAGATGGAATCTCGAGAGTGTATTGAGATATTTCAAGACTCTTTTGCAAGTTGTTGAGCCAATAAAATCGAGTTAATCTTGCTCGATTCTCATTGCTTGTTCATTTTTTTTTGCATGCTCCGAAATATATTTTTAAGGGAAGTCTTTACGATGCCTTTTTTTCTAGGATCAGTAGAAGATCAACAAAATACCGAAGTTCTCGTTGGTAATGCTCAGAATCTTATGCAAACTGTCATTGAAACAGTGCACGCCGCAGAAGGTGCGAGCCTTCGTCTGCGCGGGAATCAGAGCTTCAAAATCAGATGGCATCCACGCATTAAGAACTATCAACACTACCTGGATCCAATAAAGTATTAAAGACTTTTATTTAATTTTGTACAAACCAATTTTTCCTTTTTTGGCCCCAACTTCAGATTTCCTAGTTATATCCAAAAAAACAGACCTTTCAGCCTATTAAGATAAACCTTTCTTTTTATTAATTTTATCTCGAAAATCAATGTATATCAATTATAAAAGGCAATTATTTATATATTTTCAAACATGAAGTATTTTCAACTTTATTTCTACAAAAGAAATTATTTTTACAATGAAAGTTGTGAAGTTTAAGAATGAGTGAATCATTCACAGCTCAATGGATCTTGGTGAGAAAGTCAACTCGGAAGAAATTCGTGTCTCTTTTCATAAGCTTTTCTCTTTTAACAATCCTGGCCAATACCGACTTTAAGGATGTACACGAGAAGGTCCTTCTCGAATCGAAAATACTAGAAAAACTGAAAATTGAAATCGGTATCCATGAATTCTATTTGGATCCGAGGTTCAGAATGCTCTATTCTCAGAGTAAATCCAACATTGCATCCCATGAGATTAATTGTTCACTGTCCGATGCCATACTTTTGAATGTGAATTCAGAGGATTTGAAAATTTATAGCAGGTTGCATTTGCTACAAATCGATTTGGGACATGTTGACCTTGAGTCTCCATGGTCAGACTTGCTCAGGAATAAGACAAATTTCACTTGCATTGACAAGGTAACAGGTGCCGAGGGAAGCTGTACTATCACCAGCCTCGTTGGCAATGTCCGTATGATGTTTAGCTGTGCCTCGAAAAAGTGCATCAAAAGAAATATAATCGGCTGCGCCTTTGGCGAAAGCCTAATGCACTACATACAGAGATCAAAATTGCTCTATGAGAAGGCTTTCGGGGGCTACATCTCTCAATTCAGATCGCTCAACTGGACTCTGAAGGAGAATCGTGAGGGCTATCCAATGGAAGAAGTCTGCAAAAATAAGAGAATGCATGAGACCTCTTTGGATGGTACTACTTTTCGGTTTTTCGATTACGCAGAATTCTCCCATATAACACTGAAGAGGTTTCTCATTCACTCCTATTTGCAAGCCAAGATGTGGGAAGAGGATAAAACCGCTGGGAGACATATTATTTGGAGTAGATATCATGAGATAATCTCTGGAAAATACGGCAATTATTTTACATGTCAACGAGATATCTGTGTCAATTACATTATGATAACTTGCATCTTTAGTTTCAAGAAGAGGATTGGAAATTCTTCGCGTATAAACTTGAGTCTTTTGGATTTTCTCAAGGATGCGAAAGAAATCTCGGAGAAGTCGGACAGTTGTTTTCAGACTTGATGCAAATTGTTGCGAATAAAAAGTATAATACACCCAATACTACCCCATCTTTTATAAAAATGAAAGTCATAGCAGGTTATATACTAAGGTATAACCAATTAAATGAGAGCTTTCTGGTGTATTGCATGTGGACTCCACACTGTTGATGTTAATATGATGAAAATACTGTACTATTTTCATATAAACAGTGTTTATTAAACACGATTCTTCGAGATAACACCTTTTATTATTCTAATTTTCTACACAAATTTTGCGTATTACGCAAATACTTTTCATTCAAATTTTTATTCATTTGTGTAGAAGACGTATGCTTTCTTTCGTTACGTGTTACTCAATTTTCACTAGATTGAGTTGTGATTAGAATATTCCAAGAGCTTGACAAAGGTAGAAGAAAATCCTAAATTACGTCTATGAACACAGCCGTCAGAAAGTATAAAAATTATTTTATTGTTAGAGACTTTAGACAATTTAAAAGGTTAATGCATCTTGTTAATATCTTTAATTGATCCTCAAAGGACTTCTTTTCGATCATAATTCTTCTGAAGGGCCACAGTGAGAAGCTTTGCACTGCCTTCTATGACGTCAAAGTAAATCTCTTCCAAGAGACTCTTCTTCTCACTCAACTCTTCACACTTTGTTGACGTTTCAATGTAACTTTGACGCAGTCTTATTAGTTTCTCCTGAAGCTTCCCAACGTCATACGCTTGCGTTTGGCTGAGCACCTTTTTGTTCTCATCAATCACCTTCAAATGTGCGACAATCGATTCAATGTCGAGGGATAGAATGTACTCAACCTTGGCTTTCACGTCCATAACGTTCATTTCGAGAAATTCGTCATCCAAATAATTATTGATTTCATTAGCTGAAATAACATGAAATATTACATGATAGGTCCTAGCGGTTTTCTTTTAAAAGGAAAAAAAGTGCGAGAGAGCATCTTGACAGGCTATGAATAATATTGAGTGAGTTGTAACGAATGAGCTTAGAGACGGATATAAATCAATTCATCAGAGAAGAGAGAAAGATGTTTTTTACTCTAGAATTGTGATTAAAAAATTAGGTGTCAAGAATCTAGCAAGAACTATTCCGAAACCGGTTTCGACCTATCAGATCTCACTCAACGGGATTTATATTTATGAAATAAATAGTAAAGTTGTTTATGTGTACACTCTCAAGCTTGCTTTGTGCATATTTCTTTGGGCACAAACTGCGGCTTGGAATACGTGCCGAATGCAAATGTATTCGAAGTAAATTTGAATGAAGAAAAACAAAGCAAGCTTGAGAGTGTACTCATTAACAAGGCTTCCACTTTAACGGCAACATATATACTCAAAAAAACTGTTTGGGCCACCAGAAAAAGGAGCCTAATTTCTCAAGGTTCAATTTGAAAAGTTTGACTTACTTCGGTTCAATATTTTGTGGATATTCTTGTTCCCTTTTTCAGCTGATTGGAGGAAACTTTGGAATTCTTTCAACTTTTCCAATATACTCTAAAAGAAATTGACAGTTTTCAATTTCACTTATAAGCTCCTCAAATGAAATGCCTTTCGGTGCACAAGTGGTCATTAGTAATGACTCATTACTAAGGAAATCAACCATGCCACTCACCTTGTCAACACTTTCTGGAATGGAGTTCTTCCCGAGGAGCTTCTTCTCCAAGATCTCCACTCTCTGTTCTAGTAAATCAATCTCCTGAAAAGAAGAAAAATATATAAATTTCAATAATGAATATGAGTCATCAGTAAAAGTCAAGTTCTATTATTAAAGGTTTATTATTCAACATTGCTACTCTTTTCTATCGGCCACTTTTTGGGGCAAACGCATTTTGTGCATATCCATATCAAGGTCGTAGTAGGAGTATTTATCATAGCCGAAAAACTCTTTTGTCTTGTAATCTTCAGTCTTCATTTTCCTCTCCTTTTCTGGATTTATCGAAGACATTGGCGTCGGTTGAGGCTTTGGAGTTGACGAGGCTGATTGACTGAGCAGGCGGGTCAAGGCCCTATGAGTCATCATGGTCGCCTAGAAATGAGAGTTGGATTTAAGCTTTGGTCTAACATAAATGTTGAATAAATTTTGAAAACAAAACTTCTTTCTGTAAAAACACTTTATTATTCATAATTTGGCTGTTCATCGTCTGTTCAATGCTGGCTGATGAATTATGTGATAGGATTCTAAAAGGGAGAAGATAACTTGAGTAATGAATGAAGTAGATTTTTATGCAAATTATGAAAACTCTCATACTTGAGGGATTATCATCTCTCGAATCGTATTGGACCTAAAGGAGCTACAGATAAAAATCTCCTAATGTGTTTTTATTTTTGATTTAGCTCTTACTCTCAAGATTGCAATAAAAACGTATAATGGTATTTCTCAGGAGTAGGCTTGTGTATCATGGAAAATATAATATTTCTTGATGAGTTCTGAGCTAATAATTTCACTACGATTTTCTGAGCATTTTTTGTGAATAATCATTTCAGAGACAAAATCAATGAAATAAAATACTATTAATCTTCATTTAAAAGTTTCTAATTAACCAACCAGAAAGCAGAAAGTGTCAATTTTACAAATTTGATCAGATTTGAGCGTGTTTTTTTTTATCTCTAGCGGCTAGAGTCTAGCCTATGCCAGTATTGATTTTCATGCAAAAGATTTCAGGTTTTCTTCAAAATTTGATTTGATAATAAATTGCCAACTTTCAACAAAAGAGTCCAAGATATTTTTCGTTCTTTTGAATCATGAAAGCTCGAAAAATGTATCAAGGTTATTTTTACAAAAAAAAAATTATACTACTTCTTAAAAAGTAGAGTTTAAGATTTTAATCAAAAATTAACAAGATTTCAAAAACATTGATGTGTGAAAGAATTTTAAAGAGAGTTGAATTCATATTGAACAATGTTCAATGAACATGTTGAACAAGTATTCGAAATGTGTCTACTAATGAGTAGTAGGGTCAAATAGTTTATTTATTAATAGCATTCCGGCTCGTGCTTCGAAAATTTCCTAGATTAATTCTGTGTAAGAGTTTGGATAATGATTTTCTTTTTATGCGTCTTCTCTTTCGAAAAATCAAAGGGTTTTTCTATAATCACGGGCCATATTATAGAAGGAATGTAATACACATACACACAAGTCTATGCATTTCTATCCCTTAAATGGCGTTGCACGATTGGTTTAAAATGTGTAGCCTATTTTAATTGTAAATATGTTAACTTATACTATTAGTAAATAAAGGGAAAAAAATTTGATACTTGTGCATTGAAAAAACCACATCCTTTGGCTCATGTTTTGGGATCTTAAGATGGACAATGAGTGTCATTCAAATGAAGTGAGAAATAGAAGAAAAAAATCCTATACTCACTATTTTGTTGTTTGAACGAGTAGTATCGAAAATGTTGATATAACGAAAATAGTCACGCGTTGATAAGGACACAAAAAGTGTATTTGATTAGTTGGCAAATCAACCCCGGGGATTCTCATTAATATACTTCCTAACGGTTCTATCAAAGATTATGCGATCCTTCTTAAACATTTCTGCTGCAACAGTATTCAAGGGATCATTAAAGTCCAAAAGGTCTGTAAAGAGGGAATTCAGACCCCAGACAACGTCACGAAGCCGCCTTGTCGGTGCCCAGCCGTAATCATCGAGGGAATGCTGGCGGAGGATGCTCAAGCAGACATTGCCCTCCTGATCTATGTTTGGATGCCACATTCTCGTTTCACATTTGACTATTGGGGGGCAATTGTTGTAGCCTTCGGGAACGAAAATGTTAAAGATAAAAGTCCCCGAAAGCCAAGTGCCCTCGTTTGGTTTAATGATCAACTTGAATGCCTCTAGGCAATTTGGGTCGGGAAACTTGAGAGAACATGTGTCCGGGAGGGATTCGTTCAATTCCGGAACTTCGGATATCAAGTAGCGTTCACGGACTTTAAGTTGTTTTATAGTTGAAGAATTAATTTCATCGTCGTCAGCGGATAGTTTACCGCCCTTGGTTTTATTGATTTTGTCAGCTAGATTTAGCATTTCGCAAACTATTTTCAAATCGAAACTTTAATCTAAGTAAATTTGGGTAAATTTCTCCTTTTTGTGTTTAAACCAGAAGCTCATTCAATTTGTTAAGTCTAAAACAAAAGATGAAACTAAAATTGACACATAAACTAGCTATTGCTTATATGGAAAAGGACGACGCTAAAGAGTTGATTGAAAGCAAGGTCATCTCAAAGTCTGTGTATAAAGAGATCCGAAATTTGAAGAATAAAATCGTCTCTCAGGCATCCTTTAGCCAAAAGACATGTCATTTATTTCGTAGATACAATTTTATAAAGCACATTTTCGTCCTCCAATACAAGCTTCTTTCTGGCAAAGAGTGGAAGAAGCGAGATATTCGTGATTATTGTGTTAGACTCGCAAAGGGTCTCGGATTTCGAGGCTTTAAATGTTGTCGAGGCTTCGTAAGGCGACTCATTGAAGAGAACAATATCATGTGCAAGGAAATGATTCCCAAGGTTATAGAAGAATTCCATCCAGAAGAAGACTTTTATGTCATGTTTAAAACAAACGTTGTCTTTCGTCCCTTTGCAGTGGATCGTAGGACACGAAAAGGTTCCCCTCTGGACTGTGGTAATAGAAAATATGTCTACATTGGTGCCCTCGATCACAATGGCATCTTTGTCTATGATAATCTTTTTCCTATTGGAAAAAATTTGAGTAGTGAGTTTATTTTAAATACGCCTTCTTAAACTTTAAGACTTAAAGAGAGTCTTCAACGTTTCAAAATTCATTAAATGTAATTACATGAGGAGAATTTTGCTGATTTCTAGTCTTGCTAGGTCCCCCAAACATTCTGATTATAGGCAGTATCAAAAAATATGATTCTGATCTAATGTCAACTATATTCAAGTTTTCGTTTTTGGTATAGTCTTAATCCACCCCGAAAATCACTGTTTACCTATATTTTATTATGACTTTTTATAAATAAAACCATTAATATTATGTATTCTGTTATAAATAATCGAAAACACATAGTGATTATTTTTGCTCGACTATCCTAATAGGATAGTACCCTAATAATCTCCTCAAACAAGTCTGATTGAATATTTGAAAAAGTTGACTTTGTGAAAATAGAAATTATCAATGAATTTTTTACAATTTACACGCAAAAATGTGTGAATGAATAATTTACACAATTTATTTCAAAAATATGATTAATTGAGATTTGATGGCCAAAACATTTTGTTTGAGTATTTTCATCTTGGATGACAAATTCGTCACCAAAACCCTGACTACTCTTGTATTAGTTCTTTTTAATTTCCCTTTTGTCAATAAAACGTGCTTAGTTTATTAGTCTAAAGAATTGAATAAAACTCTTGGATTTCACTCGAATAATAAAAATTATGAAGTTTCGAATTTTGTTTACCATAATCCTCGTCCTCTCAATTGCCAATGAGTGAGTTAATTTGCAAATTCTCATTTTACCAGAGAGGATGTAGAAAAGTCTGAGAGGAAGATGAAAAAGACCTTCTTCGACTCAATAAAGAAAGATGCTAGGTCTTATTCTAGATCAACTGTCCTCTCAATGAAGGCATTCCTAGGGAAGCCCGGAAATCAAACAGACTACCGTTCCCATAGACATTCTGATTGGAAGATTTTCTCCAAAAAGCTCAAGAGAGATGCGAAAAACTTGAAGGTTAAAAATAATGAAAAGATGTATGAACGTTTGAAGAAGATTAAAAAGACTTTAAAAGTTTCCCTCGAAAGGGCTTTAGAGAGTTTTCTAAAGGAACCAAAGATTAATATCAAAAAAGATGTCAGAATGGCAGTCTCAAGGTTCTTAAGGAAACTCAAGTCTATTCTACGGAAATAGATGATCTCATGTGTTTTCAATAAAAAAAAGTCAATTGATTTAAACTACTTTTTTTTACTATAAAATATTTTCTTTTAGAGTCAGAAATGGCAAATTATGATCCAAAGACAATCCTCGAAGTTTTGCAGAGTCTCTCAATGGAAACAAAAAACATTTACCTACCTGATGGTGTCAGAAATCGCTATGCCTATCTCAAATATATTGAGGGTAAACAGCCCGATCAAGCAGAAGTGTTCATTGTTAATCGGGATCCTGTGAATCGATTTATATCAAAGATTAAGTCGAATTTTAACAATAATCGTCATTGTCGCGTTAAAAAGATTTGCCATCGAATGTACATGAGTACAGAGGTCGTTTTCGAAGATTTTGAAGACTTTTTTAACGATGGTCTGACCAAATTGACTCAATATGATAAAGTTGAGGCTTTGAAGGGCCTCGAAAAGATACCCTACAAGACAATTTCAAGGAAAAGTATCCGAAACCTCCTTAGGACGAGATCTAAACAGGAATACTCTGACTCGGAGGAATATGATTCTTATTCTGAGGATGAAAGTGATTATGAAGCTAGTTCGTAATAACATTTACCATTATTTCATATTTTAATCAAGATTATTTTAAATAAATTTGTTTTTTCTTATCCTAACTTAAAGTTACTAACTTTTCTCAATAGCAAACTATTCGACTCCTTTAAAAAACTAATTTGAGGCGTTAAATTATTATTTTCAAATTCTAAATAAACGAGGGAATTGATTCAAAGTCCAAGTTTAATTAATAATTTTTTAAAAGACTTTGAATGTGCTAACAATTCAAATATAACTAATGAATGGATAAAACTTTAATTCTGTACACCTTGCGTCCTCAGTACACAACCCCGAATGACATTGCAGCCTGCCAAGCTTCGAAAAGCTACCTCTTGACAAAAAATGTTGCATTCGTCGAGAAAGTTGTTGACAACGTTTACGAAATGTCTCCAGACGGCATTGTCCCATTACTCGTTGCAGATGACAAACTCATCACTGGCTACAATTCCATATGTCTCTATATTAAACAGAAAAATAAATCTCCCACAGTCATTGAGCACTCAAAGCTGGCAGTGAAAAACTTTCGCCACATTTCTCATCTGTTTATTTCAGAGAGATTGCGTAACATCTGTCTTTATCTTGTCTGGATCGACGCCCGCCACTTGCCAATGACCAAGGACTTATTCTTCAAGAGATTCTCCTGGTTCCCGGGCATTCTCATCTACAGGAAGAGAAAGAACGTCATTGAAGAGTTCCTAGATGGCATCAAGTGGAAAACACGACCAATGAAGGAAATTGCGCGAGAATTCAAGAGCGTTTGTGAATCAATCCATAATCTCCTAGAAAACAATGAAGGTTTCCTTTATGGGAGAGGGAAGCCGTGCAAGACTGATATTTTGGTCGCTGGCTATTGGAAGACGTTTGAGGTATTTCCCAAATACTTTGTCGGCATCCAGTCTATTATCTATGAGTATCAACGAATAACGAACATGACGAACAAAATTCAAGTTTGAAAATGACCCACATTCAAATAATAGATTACATTTTTTAATAAAATCAAACTAGACATTTTTAGTATTTTCTGCTCTGTTTTTCTCTCATCTAAAAATTGCATAATTTTACTTTTCAACTCTTTTCTTTAGAATGGAATTTCCCAGAGACTCTGAAGGTTTACCGGATGAGAGATTGATTACAAAGCGTGAAATAACAGTAACCTGCTGGTCTCCAAAGGTGGACCTTCTTGCTGTTGGAACCAAGTGTGGATATGTCTCCCTTTATCGGTGAGTACTAAAATTTCGTATTTCGTAGTAGAATAAGTGTATCAAAATACTTGTCCCAAAGACTGTTTAGAAAATAGAAGGACAGGATTAAGTCTGTTTTTTTCCCATCAAATTTTTCTATCGTGAAATGCTAATTACATTTGAGGTTAAGAGTTTCTGGTTTTTATTACCCATCGGTCTTGGTCAAAAATTAGATTTAGTTCCACGTGAGCGTTGAGTTAATGAGGATGATTAAATCCACTATTTTTATATAAATTCAATCTAAAATAATTTATTTTTATACAGAAATAAATATTTCTTGATCGAATTTAATTTTTCCTTATAAAAACCAAGAAGTTTCAATTCCGCACTATTTATGGAAATGAAACTTGGACAATAAGCTCAGTAATCTTAGCGGGGTTTTACTAGCGAGTAGTAGACCCTGAGGTCTGAACATCTACAAGTTATCTAAATTTCTAAATATTCAAAAAATTCATCTTTCAAAGCTTCTAAACGGATTTTTAAGAGAGAAAAAATTTTGATACCAAGAAGAAGGGTTCTGTAAACAAATTAGATCAATTCAATCACTTTAGCAAGAGTTATGAAATGACAAAATCAAGGGTTTTTGCCGTTTATAAATAATTATTCAAGATCAAATAAGGTATTCAAACATATTAATGAACCCTGAGTTCAGTTTGGGTTATCGTAGATATGCTAAAACTTTGAACGAAATAATAAAAAAAAATCCCTTACAGTTACAAAATGACAGTCAGCTTTGAGCAGAAACCCAACCTAGGCCGTGATGCCAACGGTAACCTCCTCGGCGCCGACTCAGTTCTCGACATTTCATGGCGCGGTGATGGCAAGATCTTTGCCGTGTCCTTCAAGTCCAACTACATCTTCATCTACGAATTTGATAAGGGACAAGAACTGTTTCGCATCTCCCCCAAACTCTACTCCTTGACCACTCCCATTAGATCGATTTTATGGTCTGATTTCTATGAAGACTCCATTGAGAATGCCTACCTCTATCCGAATTACAAGAAGAATGAAATCCTACCCTCGTTCCAAAAGATGCTCGCATCTTTCAATGAGTTGGTTCTTGTACTTTTATTTTCCTATTTGGAGTTCTAATATATTCAACCTCGTAGCGCATCCTCGAATCAACAAGAAGAGATCAAGTCCAGCTATATTGCTAATTGGCTTGAAAACGAAATTGACAAGTGAGCAAATTCTCAAAGAGTTTTAATTTTTAGGAAACTTTTTTTCTTCTCTCACCCAAACCTCAAGAATATAGACGATACAAGAGCTTTCAAGCCTAGGGTTCTTTAGACTGTACAGTAGGAAACTGCTTTTTGATTTTACCTCTTTTAGATCGCGCACAATCGTAATCTAGACATGACTTCATGAGAAACTGTGTATTAAATATTTATTCTAGGTGTTGGAAACAGGCCAAAATAATTTGTGTATGAAAATCGTATTCAAATTAATTTGAACTTGCGCCAAAACTTAAACCGGGATTTTCTCGACCATCCAAGGCATTTGTGTTAGATGGGAGTAATATTTGGGAACTGCATGAAAAAAAACTATTCTTTAAAAGAAACGTTCTCAATTAAAAGCCTCTTGTTAGGAAGATGTGAATGATACGCGGTATCTAGTTAAAAATTAGCCAGAATTTCGAAATCTAAACGGAGAATATATATAGAAAGCGATTCCTCGTGATCTTATTTCAAAAAGCAGTGCCCTACTGTACATGATTAAATGAGCTCTTTCATAATGATATGATCTTTGGGTAAGAGATTCTAATCCCTTTTCTATTCAATGAACGTAATTTGAGTAATCTTTTCAAGATTCTCAATTCTCCTCGTAATGACAGACGACTTGATCTACTCTCTCGGTAATGGCATTTATCTAATTAACAAGATTGATCTCTCCGATATCAACTCCGCCCTTAAAGGCCAAGGATACAACTTGAAGCCGGTTAGTTGAGCTTTATATCAAAGAAAATCCTTCTAATCTCAATTATATCTCCAGATCAACTATTTCCTATCGAGTGATCTATCAAAAATTACTCTCGCTTTCACCAACAATCGTGAGATTCAGATCATAAATGTGAGTCAGAGTTGTTGCTGCTCAGATAAATTTGACATTTTGATTTAACAATTATTGAGAAAACCCTAAATGATTGAGTTCTCGTCCGAATATGTTTGGAATAGTTTTTCATAGAATACATTTATTTATTCAACCTCGGGAAATATATGTTGAAAAATAGAGAAGCTTTTTTGATCATCACAGAAGATGTAGATGAGAGACTGCCTATTACTCAATTCTCACGGACAAATATTAGTTGAATCTTTTTTTTATTAAACGAATATATTATCTATGAATTTTAGATCCTAAATCCCAATTTTGATGAAAGTAACCATATGATTCGAAATTACTCCATCTTCTTGTCTCACAGAGCATACACGATGAACTTGCATTCCTTAGTGAGTTGAACATTTTATATTTAAACTTGATTCAATTATCAAGTTACTAGCTGACAGGTCAAGATTTAATAGCCTAAATTCTTTTCTTCTGTTATAAGGAGCCTTTGGTTGAAACTCAAAATCAAATCAACCAATAGAATTTCATATTTTTTTAAATTCACTCTGATTGGTTTATTTTATAATCATTAGTAAATGACAAAGATATTCCAAGTTCTGTCTTATCGTAAACACGCTCATCAAAGTTTAGAATACTTTAATTTGACTGATGAGAGTAAATTTGAACACATTCATATTTTCCCTAATACCTGCCAATGCTTCTTTTCCGTCAAGTTCCTCATAGTGTCAGACAAGAACATAAAACGAATAAGTTGTTTAGAGAATGATTTGAGATATATTTTGCAGTAGAACAAGTCTTAGGATCGTATTAAAAGTGATAATCCGTTTATCGTGAGGAATTCTGTCTGAAAAATATGATCATTTGAACACCTCCCATCTTAGCTGCTCAATGACATTAAAAAGAACATTTCCTCAACGCTAGAAGAGAACACTCAAGACATCACCCTTTACCTTAACCGCTTCTCACACATTCAACGCCAGGCTGATAAAGTAATTTCTAAAACTAAAAAACCTACTTCCAGATAATCATAGTCCTCCATTTAGGATTGGCTACTTTCGTGTGAACTCTTGGATTGTCTCTTATTTGGAAATGTTTCGTAAGTTGAAGCTTCACCACTTTTCTGGGGATATATCAGAGTACCATTCTTTTGTCTAGAAGCCAATTGGCCGACTTCCTGAATAGTCATTGGACCACGGAAATGATCAAAAGATATAGTCATAGTTTATCGACTTGCTATTTGAAAATCAAGGATTTGTTACTCAAAAATACCTTTTTGTGAGTTTAAATTTGGTTAAACTGAATAATCGAGAAAACTGACTCATTTCGATGACTCTCATCAGTAGGGTTACCAGAAATGATACATTTTTTAAATAAAAAGGCGAAAAAAACAACAAGTAATTTCGCACATAAACATGCGTTTTTATTGAGAAGTACGTGTTGCTTCAGATTTTCATGGGTGAGAGATTTGTCAACTCATAAGCAGTCCCTCATTAAACTGAAATAGAATGACAATTTGTGATACTAAACGCAGATCACACTGTTTTCATTGGTCTACTTTTTAGTGGTACAGACTCTCAAAATTGAAATACGTGCATTTCATTGGTTATTTGAGCTAAACATCGATTGCAATAAAAAAAGGCATGAGCATGGAAAAAGGAATTTGCCTTTTTTCTAGGAGCATTTCTAGACTCTCGATTTTATTGATCAGTGATTCAAACTAAGATAACAACTTTTGTAAAAAAGGCATTTGGTAGCCCTACTCATCAGTTTTTTATGTGGCTTGGTTATGTAATACATAATATGTATATTAATAGTAATGTTAAGAATCCTGATAACAGAAAATATACGGAATTATATTCTATTTTTTTACACAACTTAATAGCCAATTTCTTGTTTTTTAAGAATCAATCTTAATTTGAATTTGGCGCGAATTTTTTCTCTCCTTGGATACGCACTGAAATAAAGGTGATACAATTGAAGTTGATTCTAAAAATGCAGCAGAATTGAAATAAATTCAATTTAATACGGATAGATTTTAGTAAAGACTCGATGTTGTTCCAAATTCCCCTGCGAACTGATAAATACAGTTACTATTCACCTCAACATTTACATTTTCTTTGTACTATTTCAAGAAGGTTGTATCTTTTTATTGATTTATTTATTCTGATCGATGCTCAGCTTCATAAGGAATTGGTAAAGATTTCAACCTTCATGAATGAAACGGCATATTTTAGCATATTTCATAATCTATCGTAGTAAATAGAATTTGATGAGATTTAAAATTATTCCAAAAATAACTTACCTTTCAGCTCCATATTGACGCTTATGGTGTACAACTGTCATACGAGAGCCGGCTTAGATCTCTACTTTCCATTCCCAAAGCGTCATCCTCTCAAGGACCATTTGAAGGAGACCACTGCAACATTCTCAGCCTTGTTTACCCAGTTCTCTGCGATTTTAAATTCAATATTCACAAATCTTCGGTGAGCATAAATTTCAAATAACTGTTCTTGTTGTATTTTAACAATACGATTTGACTTATTTTTTGCATAGTTTCTCACCATGTAAAGGTCACTAATTGAAAAAAAAATCTTTGCCAGTCTAACTCTCTTCGGGTTCACAAGAATGGCTTTAATAGAGATAAATATTTATTTACCAAGTGAATTCGTCTCGATAATCCACGCCAAATGCAGGACTTGGGGAGAAAACCCTCTCTCCTTTTATGAAACTAATCAGGTTGAATTATGATCCAAAATTATTTAAATTATTCATTTTCAGTGTCATTCATGGAAGTCTCAACTACCTCGAATCGTTCATCAGGTTTCTTTATGCCGTGGGATCTGCTGGAAATGAGGACGAAAAGTTTCCAAATGTAAGCTTAAAATTCTTCTCATTGCTGTAAACTATTTGAATTTAGGGTTATTATCGATTCATACACACTCTCGCTTCGGCATGTAAAATCCTCTTATTCCTCAGAATTAACTAAAAACGATCACAACTAAGAAAAAATCTAAATAAATTAATAAAAGAGAAAATCAACAGAGACTTAAAGATGCTATAAACTAGAAAATAAATAAGAGAAAAGTCCGAATAAAAATTCATTGAGTATTAGTAAAAAAATGATCTATTAACGAAAAAAACAGTGAGCTTTGACATACACATGTATGAAGTTGAAAAGAATGAAGCTGCCTTGATTCCATTAATCCAGAGTTATCAGATTCTGATATATTCGATGTCAAGTTTCCAAATCTGCACACTTGAAAAGCGTATTCTGACTTTTTTGATCTGGGTAGAAGGAGTGAAAATATACCCTTCATTTTCTTTGACATTGAATCTGTTAAAGTCAATTCAAGAGCCATCGTAAAAAAGAGGGGACGACCAAAGGTGTAAAGATCGGTCTCTGGAAAGATTTTTCTAAACTTATATTGTGTAACTAGATATATTGGTCTATCCTTTAGCTTTCAATAACAATTTCTACCCCTGCTATAGATGCATTGAAAAAGAAAATTCTACTTCTAGAATTAAGGATTAAATACATGGTGTGTCCTATATGTGTCAGTGAAATTACTATACCTTACCATAGAAAACGATAGTAACCCTTGAATTTAATTCTAGCATCTATAACAGATCAAATTCTCGTAATGTAGCATTTTCAAAGATAAAACCCTAATAACCTCCACAGATTTATCAAGAAAGATAGGTATAAAAAGGCGAGGTTCAAGATTTTTACACATGTACCCGTGTATTATCCCCATTGTAACATACTGGAAAAGGTTCTCTAACCATGATCCACTCATCAGCCATATTATTCTAATTCTCCCAACTCAGATCTCAAAGAAGGATTTCGACAAGACTCAGTTATTCATATCAGAGATCTTGACTCTGTTCGAGATATCTCCCAATCAAAACAGCCTTGAAATCTACAACTTTGATTTTCTCGGTTCAGTGAGTTCAAACGACTCTCACCAAGGCAAACCAAAAGTAATATTTCATACTTCTTTATAGTTCATCTCTAAAAATTACGAATGCCTCGATAAGGATCAAAAGGAAAGTCTGATATCGACCCTCTTGTTCGACCAAGAGAACGCAGATCTCTTGGAGATTATGTCTCGGGTCAACTTTAGACTTGATCCAAAGAAAAGATTTTCTGATGCTTGGAAGGATGTTTCAAATAATCTCAGCCAACTTTTAAACGAGAAAGGTAGGCCAAATAATTAATTTGCAACGATTAGCCTTCATTATATTCAACCTTTTTGCATAGCCTTCTCTGGTGACGATATATGCCTGATGTCAATTTTTGACAGCATCAAAACCAACCACACAAAGTTCATATCACATCAATTGATTGCTTCATCAGCAGCAAAAATTGCCTCCGCTTCTATCGTAAACATTCACAAGGCGGACCTCCATCGTAGATATGTGACAATGGTCAGTTCACCTATGGAAAAGGGACTCTCTAGTTACAACTTTATGATCTACTACCCTGGTGACATAGCCAATCTCGAGATTTGCTCATCTCCAGACATTTATTCGTGAGTCTTGGAATTGAGCTCTTGTCTTTACAGTGAATGATTCTCTCTTCGCAGATATCGCAAGGTTCTCAGGATAAAATTCGACTCTCACGTCAATGATGGTAATACGAAATCAGAGTATGTTTTAATAAATTTTAAACCGCTTAAAAACGTGGTTCACAAGTGAAAATGTTGCATTCTATAGCCAGAATTACGAGTACCCTTTAAAATTAACTTTTCTTTATAGCTTATAAGGGTATCTAACAGAACCGTATTTTATAGGGTTTTGCTTGACTTACATTTAATCTGTGGTCGTCTCACTCATTAGAAAAGAGATGTCCAATTTTTGACAATAAGCACTTTTACTTATCACGTCATTACATGTCATATATATAGGGTACAAAGTAGTGAGGGAATAAATCTATTGGTCCGTTTCTTTTCATATTAATAGGAAAAAAACAACAAGTTATACGATATTGCAAAGTGACAATTGTTGCTAAGTGGATCACAGCAGGGGGTAATTATTGTGTGAAGTCAGTGATTTTTTGGTTATCACTACGGCTACCGAAAATATGAATTCCTTTCTGAAAAATATGCACAGTTATCTTAGAAATATGCAAAAACATACTATTTACCGCGTAAAATACGTAACAAAATTTGCAAATCGGGACAAATTTCTGACTAAAATATGTATAATTTAAAGAAAACTATGCATTTGGTAGCCCTAGTTATCACTCTTCTTCTCTTCCTTCTACGCTCTTTGCTAGGGCCTGGTTGGTTGTTTTTTGTTGCCACAGACTGTACCGGTTGGCTTTTGGGCCAGGGCAGATCAAGGGTGCGTACGAACCTCTTTTGTACACAAAGACATGGATTTTCCTTTTT